>JACERP010000015.1:0-12500 GCA_014080715.1 Scenedesmus sp. NREL 46B-D3 | reverse complement strand
ATGCAGGGTGTTCAAGGAGTATGTGGATGCCGCACCACAGCAGGAACATGCGGCTGTTGCCACCATGCGCAAATGCATGCCACTGCATTACAAGACACCACCTGTGCACGTCACAGTCGCTCTCGTGCGCCATGCATCAGCATGTCACGCTGATCAATAGCACAGAGCTGCCCACCTGCATGATGGCCAGTGCAGCTCCCAGCAGCAGTAGTGACCCAGACGCTGCAGTCTCAAAGTAGCAGGGGTTGATCGCCTTGGCGACCCATACTGAATCCCCTGCGTCGCCACACCAGCCATCCATGGCTGCGCTTGCAGCACGGAAGGTAGCAAGCAAACGTTCGAGCAGATACAAATCAGCCCTGCGGGATCAGCTGGCCAAACGGACACCGCGCATTACACCGTCCTGTGTTTGCTTTTGTTCTGGTGCAAGGGGAACGGATGCTAATCTCACCATACTTGTGGTTGGCCTGAGCCCTAGCAGGTCTTTGGCATCTCCCATACTTGACGTGGCACCCCTTCACTTGTTGATCCTGCACTGGCCCAAAGCGCAGCCACAGAGGTCAAGCCTTGAACCAAAGGAGCCCAAAACTTTAGAACAGGTTATCCAGGGCATGGCTGCACAGTAATACCTGAACTTCAATCTTTGTCCAATGACAGGTGGGCGACAGCCTTTTCAGCGCCCTGTGAAGTCACGTGCTGACCAATCCGGTTGGCACTGGCAGTGCCAACATTCAAGACACACGCAGCCTGAGCCAATGTGTGGCCCAGCACACAATGGATGCTGGCGGTAGCAAAGTCAGCAGATGTAGCCAAGTTCAACAATGGCTGCATGTGGGCCGCACACTCTGAGGCTCGAATACTCATCTTGCACCTGGTTGCTGTAGCAGGAAAGAATGTCATACAGCTGGATCGCTGATTCAGTGCGTCGCCTCTTGTTGTAGTGACATACATGTAACAAGAGCACAGTGCACAACATTGGTGCTAACATTGCGGAGAACCAACGCCGCATTGCACAAGTACACACTAAACCTGGAAACCCACCGGCTCGCACTGTAGCAGCCACCAATTTGCGCATTCAGAGACGCTGCTCACAGGGCTTAGGGCTCAGCAGGACAAAAGTGATGCCACAACGCAGCACGCTACAATACAAACAATTACACGTTTTTCTAGCAAGAGTGAAAACCCAAAAATATGGGAGCCGCTCCCAAACCATTTTCAGTGGTTCCTAACCGGTGGGCGCACGCTACATTGCCATGAAGAGATCTCTGAGCAGTTGCCCCCGCAGCTGTCACAAACATGGCACGTCAAATACAAATCAGCAGTTTATGGTTTCATTTCACAACAGCGCTTAATGTGCAATGCTGAACAGTTCATGTTCAAGATCAAGTTTTACCATGGGGCAGCCTGGCAGGCTGCCAACCTACATTTAGGACTGGCCTGCAGTGGCAGTGCTCAGAGCAGCAGTGCTGCCAGTCCTTAGAATTGAACAGTCACTAGGGTCTGTGCCATGCAAGCCCGAGCGCCTAGGTGTGACATGCAGTGCACCCTTTGCTGTGCACACTGAAGAGCAACATGCTGGGATATGGTACACTCTGGTCTGCAAGCAATTTCAGTACTGAACACAAAAACAGCACTCCTCCAGGCTATTAACCGACAGAGTGAGCACAGCTGGGTATGATTGTGAGAGTGCGCACAGCAGATTGCTGCATGTGGTAACATCAGGCCTCCTTAGAAGCCATGATATCAGGCCATGCCAGCAAGGAGTAACTGCTGTAATGGGCAGCCAACTCTGCTGCAGTCACCGCCCTGCCCTGCCGCTGCTGCTGAATGTTGCCTGGCTACGGTGCAGCAACTTCGGCACCATCAGGTGCTGTTGCTGTTGCCGCTGCTGCGCTACTTCCATAAGGTCATCCACCCAGCGGCTGTTGTCCCCTGCAACCTGGCTTGGGCTGCTACTACTAATTTTAACACCACCGCCTTGCTTGCTGGTCCTGCTAGCCCTGCAGCCACCAGCCAGGTGGAGCAGTGCTTCTGCTGGCAGCACATCCATGCTGCTGGATGCTGACTCAGCAAGCACAAGAAGTGTTGGCCTTCTGCGTACACACTGCACTGCTGCGGCTTCTGCTGCTGTTCCCGCTGCCGCGGCAATCAATCTTCCACCGGGGTCCTCAAACAGGCTGTTGCTGAATTCCTCCACTATGGCAGCCATGCCACCAGCCGCTGCAATCTCTGCTCGAATCTGACACTCACTTAAGCCAGCCAGAGCACTGCAGCTGCTGCTCAGCTGCAAAGCCCCCCGACTGCTGCTGCTGCTGCTGCTGTTGCTGCCGGCCTTGCCTTTGTGCATCCCAAGCTGCCCGGGCATGCCCACGTCACCTGACGGTGCTGCATAATCTGCAGGTGCCGTTGCCTGTGGGCGTTGGTGCGGCAGCTGCTGTTGTGCTGCTGCAAAGGGCTTGTAGCTTGCCAGGCCCTTGAACTGCCCACTGATCTGCAGGGACTGTCGCTTCATGCTGATCAGGCTCGATGTCCCGCTCCTGATGCTGCTGAGATGGCAGCGTGGCTGGCTGTCAGCCCTTGAACACCTATCAACACCTGTGCTCCAGCTGTCATTCAATGAGCGGCTGCTGCTTGATTCCTGCTGAACACCCTCAACCTCTTCTGCCTCAACACCTGCTGCTTGCAGTCTCGCTTGTAGGTTTGCAGCTGGAGTCATGGGTTGTGAAACAGCAGGTCTTGTTGGGCTAGGCAGCACCACTCCGCCATCGCTGAAGCTAGTGACAGCTGGCCATTGCTGCTCCTCCTCACTGCGGTGCATCAGCACGCCCGCGTCGCTGCGATTGTGGTGCAACGCAGGCTGCTGCTTATTCCCTGCATGCCGCACCCAACTTGGCTGCTGCTGCCAGGAGCTGCTGCATCTGCTGCTGCCACTGCTACTGCCGCTGCTGCTGCTGCTGCTGCTGCTGCTGCTGCTGCTGCTGCTGCGCTTTTGTGAAGGCTGGCATTTTGTAGGTAGCTGCGGTAAGCAGCCAGCTTCGCCTGCAGCTTGCTAGGTGACTCCTGTGCATCCCCTACTACGGTGCCTCCTTGCAGCTGACTCTGTGCAGTTGTGCTGCCAATGTCATTGATGTGATTGCCACCTGCCTGATAGTTCTGACAACTCTGGCCAGTTCGCTGTTTTGTCTGCTGTTCGTTTTGTGCCGTGAAGGCAGCCTGGGAGCCTGCCCATTCCTGTTCACTCAGTGCTGCTTGCTGCAACAGTCCATTCTGGTGTGTTTCATCTTGCTGCTGCTGCTGCTGCTGCTGCTGCTGCAGCTGCTGCTGCATCACACTGTCAGGCTGATGATCCGGCTGTGGTTTGTCGCCTGACTGCTCAGCCAAGCATGCCATCAACTCTGCCAGTTGAGGCCCTGCTGGCCTTGCCTTGGACTGATGCTAGCACCTACTGCAGCAGTAACAGCAGCAGCCTGTACCGCTTTGTCGGGTGCACGGCTGGTGTTGTTGCCACAACTGCTGCTGAGTTCCGGGCAGTGAAGGGTGAGGCAGCAGCAGCAGGCGGGGCTGCTTGTCCACCAAACACTGCAGCAATTGTGGCTACCATGCCTGCTGCAGACGGAAGCTGCACCGTCTGCTGGCTACTGCTGTACTTCCCACCTGTATGGCGTCTCAGCGGTGCTCCGGCTGCTGCTGCTGCTGCAGCCACACTGCACTGCTGCAGCGCTTGCCCAGCAGCACTGCTCTGCTGCTCTACTGCTGCTGTTTGCTGCCGGCGCAGCACTTCCATGTAGCGCTGCTCGTGCTCCCGCTGCATGTCTGCCAGGGCTGTGTGGTGCTGCAGCTGTGTGCGGTGCAGGCAGGCGGCTGCCTCCTCAAGCTGCTGCTGCTGCTCTGCAAGCTCCACCTCCATCTTGCATGCCTGCAACGCAATCGACCAAATCGCACACCTCAGCCCCACTCCTGTGCAATGACGGCTGGTTGCCCAGTTAAGTGCAAGTGTGCATCACATGCTTGTCGCATGTCAAGGAATTGCTGTCAATCAATTGCTGGCACCTAGCCATGCGCATATCATGCACAGCGTGGCCGCACACACAAGAGGCCACAAGTGCATAGCAGCGGCACATCAGCGTGCTCTGCCTCTCCCCACCTTGCGCGCATCAGCACGCCAATGACCGCCCTGCACCACCAGCAAGTCCAGCACCTGCTGCAGCAGCCGCGCCAGCTGCCTGCTGCTCAAGCCATCGACACGCGACTGCAGCGCCGCCGCAGCTGCATCAGCGGCTGAGATGGCTGCCTGCTGCTGCTGCAGCTGCTGTGCAGGTGCTCTAGCGCTGCGTCTGTCGTGTCCAGCTGGTCAGTGAGGCCCTCCAGCAGACACTGCTCTGCTGGGTTGAGGGCGTCCGATCCACTGCTGCTGTTACTTGCGCATTCATTGCTGCTGTGCTGCCTGCAGGAAGGTGGAAGCAGCAGATCAAGCAGAGGAATGCATGCTGATCAGTGCATCGTACAGTTCTGCGCTCGTTTGCTTGCCTTGCTTGACGTCCATGTTCAATGGCATGCACCCTTCATAAATGTTTGAGCAGTTGTCAAACCTCGGTCTCACCTGCGCAGCTGTTTGATGTCCAGCTGAGCCTTTGCAGCCACCAGCTGCTCTTGCTGATGGGCCACTCCAGCACGCCGAGCCTGCAGTTGGTGCAGCTCCTCCTCTGCTGTCGCCCGGCCTGCCAGCAGCTGCAGCTGCTGCTGCAGCCAGCTACTGCAGCTGCTGCTGGTGCTGCAGTTCCCGCCTCTGCAGCTGACACCGCTTGGCCGGAAGATCCTGGGGGTGCCCTCCATGCTGCTGCAATGGCTGCATGCCAGCTCAGTCTGCTGCTGCTGCTTGCAGCCTGTAAACGCTGCTGCTGGTGCACTATTAGAGCTATTCCTAACATAAGCAGGCGCTGACACAGCATCTGCACCCCGATTGTGTTGGCTTCCGTCAGCGCTGTAGCCAGGCACACTCAGCGACATCTGCCTGCTGCTGCAGCGATGCGAGCTGTCCTTGCTGTGCCTCTGCTGGTGGTTGTTGGGAGACTGTGCACTGTGGCGCATGCCGAGGCTCTTGTGGGGGCAGGGCAACGACTGCCTGCTGCGCAACAGAGCAGCCTGACCGCAGCAGCACCGGCAGCAGCGAAAACAGTACACAGGGGTCAACGGCAGCTGCGTCACCCAGTGGTCCATACACAACACACGGCATGACTGCCACAGCGCAATGCACAGACATCCTTCCACGCAGAAATGTGAGAGGTCATTGGAGGTGCCTGCTGATGTGGCAGGCCGCGCAGCTCACCTGAGCTGAGAGCTGCTTGAGCTGCCGCTGAGCCTGCAGCGCCCCGCGCTGCGCATGCGCCGCATCCTCGCTGCGGCTGCGCAGGGCAGCCGCTGCCGCCTGTTCACACCCTCCAGCTCAGCAACACGCCGCTTGGCAGCAGCAGCTGGCAACAACAGCAGCAGCAGCAGCAGCAGCAGCAGCAGCTTCTCATCAGAACCACGGTGAGCACTATTGACCATGTGACGGACGCAGCGTGCAGTAACTGGCGTCACATGCTTGCAAAGCAGCCACGCACTGGCCCGGGGCTCATGGCAGACGGACTTCATGGTGTGCACCAAATGCCAGCGCGAAGCAAGCACTCTACAGTGGCGGTGAACAGGCAAGCGTTGTATTGATGGCTGCGTGCCAACCTGCTCTGCGCAGCACTGCAAGCTCCTTGGCCTTTTCTGCTGCGGCCTTCTCCTGTGCACTCAGGCGCTCGTGCAGCCGCCGCTGGACGGCGTCCTGCTCCACGCGCATGGCCGCAAGGTGCGCCTGCAGCTGCTGCACGCGGCCTGCACCACGCAGCCGCTCGTTCTCCCGGCGCATGCCGTCCTGCAGGGGAAAGTAGCGGCAGACATGAGCGGTGGCAGAAAATTGAGTCGTCAACGCCCGACTGGTGACGGTCCGTTCCAAGCCGGTTAAACACCACTCATGCAACAATGCACAGCATCCTCCTGGTGCACACCGTAGTTGCCGCTGCGCGCACATCCCCTCAGGACTTCAGCTGTCACAGCTGCTGTCCTTTGCCACCGCAGCTTTTGGTGACGCGTAGTAGCACACCTGCTGGGCAGACACCAGGCGACGCCCAGCAGCCCCCCACACGGCTCACCTGGCCCTTCAGCTGCCGCTGCAGGCTGTCCATCTGCGCCGCCACATGCTTCAGCCGGTCCTCGTACTCGCTGCGCAGCCGCGCCTTTCCCTCGATCGACGCAGCAGCGTCCGCCTCCACTTGGGCCAGTGCTGACGTCAGCTCCTCCATCTCCAGGTTGAGCGCCGCAGCTCGGCCTCCAGCTCACGGCAGCGGTCCTGGAAGCAGCAGCAACGCCCCACCCACATGCTGAGCTGTTGCATGCAGCCGTGCCTAGCCATCACATGCTGAGCGCAGCAAGAAGCTGTGGCAAGCTGTTGCAAGGGTCACACTCATGCACGTGTCATTGCCGTTTGGCCCTTTGTCACACTGGCAATTTCCGTGCGTGCCGGCTGTGCAGCAAGCGGTGCACTGTGAAGCATTGACCAGCATAGTGTGCTGGCACCAGCGGGGCTCAGGCATTGCAGCAGTCCGCGCACCAGGTACAGCGCCCCCATGCTGCGTGCCTCGGCCTCGTTCGACTGCAGCGTGCTGATCAGCGTCTCCTGGCTGCTGATGGCTGCCGCCAGCTGCGACAGCTGCCCTCAAGCAGCATGCGCGACCGCTCACAGCTGCGCTGCGCGGCAGCAGCCTCAGCCTGCGGGGCAGCAGGCCATGCGTGGGTGAGTAGCCACCATAAAAACAAGAACAGTGCTGACATCAGCATGGCAAGCATTGTATAGGCAATCCTGCAGCCTCTGTTGTGCACTACATACAGCAGGGCAGCAAGACATGTTGGGGGGGCTAGGCTGCTGGATTTGCGTCGCCCTTGATTCCACCTGTGCTGTTGCCTTCTCCTCCTCAAGTGCTGCTTTGTCAGCCAGCACCACCTGCAGTTCAGCAAGCAGGTGGTTGTCCTCCTGCAGGGGCGGTTGCACCAGCAGCACGTGCTTGTTAAAGACTTAAGGACTCGAGCGTGTTCTGAGCATGGCAGCACAGCAGCTGCCACAGAGTAAGACCTGCCGTGTCTGCCATGCGTGTATGTCGTGTTGCGCAACAGTGTCTGCTCCGCCAGGGCGGATGGTGCTATTGCTGGCACCAGCCGGCAAGTTCGGCGCTGGCCTACGAGATGAAGGCGGCTGCTGCTGTTGATGGTCACCTCCAGTACCTCCTCTGCCAGCTCAGCGTAGTCGGTGTCACTTATGTACGATGCCAGCTCATCGTCAAACAACACCTGATCCTCAGCACCGCCTGCTGCTGCACCCGCCGCAGAGCCCTCATCACTGCTGCTGCTGGCGCGCTGGCTTGCAGCATCGCCACCTGCCGGTGTTGCGTCGCCACCTGCGCTGCTGCAGCGGCCTTGAGGCTGCGCTGCTGGGTTGCAAGCGCTGCAAAGCTCAGCTCACACGCCAGGTCAGAAGCTGCTGAGGCTTCCCGTCCGCTGCTGCTTGTGCTGCTCATGCTGCTGGCATGGGCTGCTGCCGCGCTGAAGCGAGCAGCTGTCACTGGAGAGGTGGGGCTCTTGGGGGATGCCGGCCCATCACTTGCTGGGCTGGCGCAGTCCTGCATGGCCAGCGCACGAGCACGCCACCTGCAGCACACACAGCACATGCAGTCCAACCGTCGACTTGCAGCAGGTTCTGGGTGCTCACCGCCTTGCTGCAGCGAGACGCAGCAATGCTGCGTCGTGAAACGACTCACAAGCATCCGCAGCCAAGCCACGGCACTGATCTCAACTCACCTGCGCAGGTCTGCACGCAGCTGCTGCGTCTGCCGCGCCGCATCCCGCCGCTCCCGCTCCGCTGCTGCCACCAGCAACGCATGCTCATCACGCAGCTGTGCAGCCTCTCGCACACGCTCTGCAAAAATCTCCTCGTCGCGCGTCAGGTCAGCATGTGCTGTCTGCAGCTGCGCTGCTGTGCTTGCCAGCTGCTGCTGCAGCTGCTGCAGCTCCTGTGAGCGGCATGGCAGTAAACGCAAGGCATCTGAGTGAGGCAGTGTGTGACACAGCAGTGCAACAGCTCCTTTCCAGGGACATTGCAGGGTTGCTGCCCTGCAAGTGCTGCATGCTGAGCAGATGCCCAGAGCGTTGCGCGTGCAGGCGCTGGAGGCCCTGGCAGTGTTACTGCTGTGCGTTGCTGTTGTGCTGCATGTAGTGCGTACCTGCTGCAGCTGTTCATTCTCAAACTGCTGCTCCTGCAAGGCCCTGTCTCCATTGCTGTCCAGCTGACTCTTGCTGCCAGCCGTTGCGTCAACAGCGCCCAACTCGTCCCCCTCCGCAACTGCAGCAGCTGCTGCTGTCCTGATGGCATCTGCTGCTGCCTCACTGCAGCAGCTGGCATCGAGGGGCAGGGGGTGGCTGCGCACAGACACCACCCTGTTCTCCAGGGGTCTGGCTGGCCTTGCTGCTGGCTGCTTGAGCTGCTCCTGCACTAGCTGCGCGAGGTGCTTCCTGCAAGCCAACACAGGCAGTACCAGCTTGAGATGTGTGCACTGTTAGGGATGCGCGGGCGTGCGTGCTATGCGCCAGGTGCATGGACGAGGCTGGACACAGCGGCAAGTAGATACTTCCTACATGCTGCAACATCAAACCATTGCTGCGTGATAACAGCACAGTCATGCTGTGATTGACTTTGTTCGCACCTGGTTGCTGCATTGATTTGCCCTTTCTCTTGCAGCCGCCTAATATCTTCCAGCAGCTGCTGTTTGGCGGAGCCCTGGTATCGCATCAGCTCTGCTGCTGTTTCCTGCAAGGTGCCGCGCTCCCCCATTGCAACCTCTAGCTGAACCTCCAGCTCCAATGCCTGTGCGTGTGCAGCTGCAAGCTGGCTTTCAAGGTCAGCTGTTTGCTGCTGCTGCGCCTCCGACTGCTCCACATGCAGCTGCTGCTGCTGGTCATGCTGCTTGATGTCGTGCAGGAGATCTGCACACAGAGCAGCGGGTACAGCAAAACAAAACATCGAATGACATTACTTATCCTGACCATCCTGCTGATGCAATTTGCTTTTTTCCAGGCTGCACATCAGGCGACGCAGTAGCTGGCAGTGCAAATTGCTAGCTGCTGCCGTTCCTGCAAGCCAGGTGAAAAGCCATTGCAACTCACCACTGCTGAGGCGCGCCTGTGGTGCTGATGTCATGGCCTGCAGCTCGCGCAGCAGCAGCATGGCAGAAGTCTCGCTGCAGCGGCTGCCATCGGCCAGCAGCAGCTCAGGCAGCGCCCTGCTGGTAAGAGGCCCCAGCACGTTCTGGGCGTAGCGCCTCAGAAGCAGCAGCTGCAGCGCCTGCAAACGGACAGCAGCGCCACAAGTGCCCAGTGGGCATGATTGTCGTCAGCCAAGAGAGGTATGGGCATGACAAAGGTCAGCCAGGTGGCTCTTGCAAACAAGCTGCTTGGGAGCACAGCACCTTGGCAGGTACAGCTGCAGGCTGCCTGCTCATGCGCTTGCAGGATACAGTCAGAGCACCAGCAGTGCAACAGACGGGGGATGCAGCTGCTGCAGTGCAGTGCAGTGCAGTACCAAGCACCAGCAGTGCAACAAGACAGGGGATGCAGGCACACACCTGTACTTCAGCCACCACCCCGCCGCCGCTGCTGCCCAGCTGCTGCCTGTTCACCACGGGCCGGTTCTTGATGTGGCGCGCCCTGCCGGCGTACTTGAGCGTGTTCAAGTTCTCGTCGAGCACGTCGTCGGCGCTGCTGACGCACGCGATCATCAGCGTCTTGCTGTTGCCGCCGAGGCTGTCCTGCAAGAGCCGGGTGAGCTTCGAGTTCCTATACGGGACGTGGCCGCCCGGCAGCCGCCGCCTCTCGTCCCCCAGGGCGCTGATCACGTTCCCCAGCGCCAGAAGGCCCTGCAGGGTGCGTGACAGGCCACGTGACGTGTGCAGACTGCTGCAAACTGCGGGTGCAAAAGCTGCTGCACACTGCTGCTTTGAACACATGCCCCAGGCAGCTACCACGCATGTTGCTGCACGGCCCGGCAGGCTGTGCTGCACTGCTACCAGCACTGCTTGGGAAACTTCCCCAGCACCACACAGTCCAACTGCCCTAGGCATGCCTCACCAGAGAGAGGACAATGACATGAAGGCACCATTGCTGCCACTAAAGGCAGCAGAGCAATCAGGCGCATGTGGAAGAGCAGCATCACCCGCTGCTGTCACCCCTGTCGCTCAGCATGGCGAGCAGGCCTGCCAGCAGCAGCAGCCATGCCACCACCCACCTGGTTGATAGTGACGGTTTCCTTGAAGCGGGCCCCGACAGCACCGGTGCGCCTGGTGCTCTCGCTGCCTGCCAGATCCACCAGGTGGAACTTGGCGCAGCGATACTCCACCTGCTCACCCACAGCACTACTGCTCGGCCAAGGCATGTCTGCAGCATCTCCTGTGCTGCTGCTACCGCTGCCACTGGTTCCCGCAGTGCTGCTGCTGCTGCCTCCAGACCAGCACTGCCCGGCTGGTTCAGCTGCTGCAAAAGACGCGCCCGTGGCGTCAGAGGACTGCCGCTGCTGCTGCCGCGATCCCAGCGCTGCCGCTGCTGCTGCGCTGCAGCTCGTGCTGCCGGCTGCTGCTGCTGCTTCATCAGCTGCCTCCCCGCGCCCGCCATGGCTGTCGCTGCGTTCAGTGCTGCCGTTGCTGCTGGCCCGTATGCTCTGCTCCACTATGATTGTGAAGATGGCATGTGATCGGCTCGACTGCTCGTTCAATGCCGTTGCGCCTGTTGCACGCGCCAAGGCTCCAACATCCAGCAGCCTCACCAGGTCTTCGTAGCTGCTGGCAACCTCCTCCCTCGCACCTGTCACAGGAGGTGCCCCACAGCGCGATGGTGACGCACAGCACAACCTGCTGCCTGATACACTCTGCACGCTGACCTCAGGAGTCTTGCGCTGCCATGCTGAAGCTTACAATGCACACTGCAGCCGTCAAAGGCCGCAGGACGCTAGGGTTGGGCTACAGGGTAAGCAACTCCCATCAGCTGTCCCAGATGCTGCTGCACACCTCAGCCAGCCTGCCACCCACCTGCAACAAGTATCTGGCCGTCGGGGCATTCCCTGATGGCAATGCCGCTGCCCCTCTGCCGGTCTTGCAGCATGCCGCCCGTGCACATGCCGCCGCCGCTGCTGCTGCTCCCTGGTGGTGCCAGGAGGTCACGCACTTCCTCATTGTAGATCTCGAGAAACTGCGCTCGCACCACAAAGCTCCGGTTGTCACCTGCGCTTTGTATGACATCGAACAAATGCCTGCAAGCCAGGGCAGTGCAGGGACCGCAGTGCCAGTCAGCGTCAGCAGGAGTGACAGAGTGGCGCATATTGTGTTGTCCTAGGCAGGCAATTCGTTCTGACCTTGGGCTACTGCTGAACTACAATGGCACTTTCACAGCTGTGCGCGCTGCTGCTTTGTCAGCGCATCCAGCTGGCGCCCCATCGCCCATGCAGCACGCACATGAAGTGCGGCATCAACCCTGATGCCATGGGTCTGCAAGCATGGCGTGCTGCCAGATGCAGGTTTGCTGTTGCCTTGCCGCAGCTCCTGCTTGAATTTGTGCGGCTGCTACTTGCTCCTGTTTGCCCCTGCTGCTGCTGCTGCTGCTGCTGCTGCTGGCTGCTGCTGCTGCCGCTGCTGCTGTGCTGCTGCTGCTGCTGCTGCCGCTGCTGGTGCTGGCTGCTGGTTGCTGTGCTGCTGGCTGCTGCTGCTGCTGGCTGCTGCTGCTGCTGCTGCTGCTGCTGCTGCTGCTGGTGCTGCTGTTGTTACTGCTGCTGCTGCTGCTGCTGCTGGTGCTGGTGCTGCTGCTGCTGCCGCTGCTGGTGCTGCTGCTGCTGCTGCTGGTGCTGCTGTTCTGCTGCTGTATACACACCTAATGACGCGCGGGATGATGCCCTGCTGCTCAGGCATGCAGTGCAAAGCACTGCCAGTGCCCATTGTGTAGGTCTTGCCGGAACCTGTTGGGCCGTACGCCAGCACAGTTGCATTGTAGCCCTCCACCACAGCATCAACCAGGTCTGCCACACAGCAGCCATACACCTGCTCCTGGGCGGTGTGCGGCCCAAATGCGTGGTCAAACTGGAACTGCCGCTGCTTGCCAAGCAGCACACCACCTGTGTGCTCATTGACTGCTACACATGCCTGCAGCATTGGTTGTCGTGTGGGATGGGGTACGGCAAACCTCGTTGGAGTCCTGGTGCTGTGTTTGAGTTGGTGATGCACTGATCCAGCTGGCATGCATGCATGCTGTGCACTTGCAGGCCTGGCACACCATGTTCTCTCACATCCTGCAGCAGCACTGCCCCATCCAACACCTTCTTGATCACCTTTGCTCCATCCAGGCGCTCTCTGGCTACCAAGGGCCGTGCCCTCAGTGCCACACGC
>JACERP010001499.1:0-19506 GCA_014080715.1 Scenedesmus sp. NREL 46B-D3 | reverse complement strand
GTGCGTTGCTTGTTGTCGTGCATGGCTGCAGGTGAGCTGCGGCTGCTGCTTGTGCGTGCGCGACTCTGGGAGGATGCCTGCGCTGCACTCACAGCAGCAGCAGCCGACGTTGAAGCAGGTGTGCCAAAGGTCTTGGGGTTCAAAGCCAGATCAGGCAGACAGAGCTGCGGCTCCTCCTCATCAGGCCAGGCAACAGCAGCAGCAACAGCAGCAGCAGCAGCAGCCGGATTGATGACTGCAGTGCTGCAGCCTCCTGCAATGGGTTGAGCGCTGCAGAGGTGGCTAGCCTGCCAGCATCAATGCAGTATGTGCCACCAGAGAGGTGGCAGAATCAATGGTTGCAGCAGCAGCAGCAGCAGCAGCAGAAGGGCCAGGTAGTGGGGGTGGTGCAGGGGTTGAGGGTGCAAGAGAGCTGGCGCTTGCAGGCATGTGCCCCGTCAGCATCGCAGGCAGTGCAGCGGCTGGCGCTGCTGGTGTGACTGCTGGTGATGGCAGCTGCGTGCTGGTTGGCCAGCTGGCCAATCCATCTGTGGGATGTATCAGGCGAGTTGGCTGAGTGTGGCAATAGCTCAGGAAGTCCCTAGCTCCGCACTGCTACTCGCATTCAAATGCATTGCACGGGGCGACTGTGTTGATGCAACTGCTGCTGGGAGCAAAGATGCGTCATGCATATAGAGTGTGTCATGCAGGTGTACCTGACTAACGTGCACGACTGCCGCCGTTACGCTGCTGCAGATGGCGGTTCGCTGTATGGCTTCAGCAGCAGTGCAGCGCTGCAGGCTTTCGCAGACGCCCCAGCCACCACGCTCGACGCCGTGTTCCAGGCAGTGCGCAACGCACCCCTGCTGGCTCACACGCTCGACCTGACCAGCACAGCAGCAGCAGCAGCAGCAGCAGCAGCAGCAGCAGCAGCAGGAACAGCTGTTGCAGCACGCCCGAAGGTTGGCTCAGCGGGATCCGGCATGCTGGCAGCAAAGCAAGCAGCGGGGCAGAGGGGGTCGCTGCTGCTGGTGGCGTGTGCGCGGTGCTGCCCTGCGGCGGCTGATGGCGCTGGTGTCGATGGCGCCCGTGAAGGTCGATGCTGAGGCGCAGACGCCGACGCACTTCGCGGAGCGGCTGGTGGACGTGGACTACGAGTGGAACGAGTGGGCGCTGAGGAGGCGGGTGAGTGGATTGGCTTCTGCAGGGTCAGTGCGGCCACCAGGGCATTGGCCTGCTCCGACAGGTGGCTGGTGTGCATGTCACATGTTCACATATGTACAAACAATGAAAGACTGGCCCTAAGCATCAACTGGTGAAGTTGTGAGTGAAGTGCGATGATTCAGCTTCTTCATGCATCGCGTGTTGCATCCGTCGTACAGTCAGGCAACAATGTGGTTGCCCTCTTTGCTGCTGAATGCAATGCAGATCATTGCGCTGGCCAACTTGTGCACCAAGGCCACGCACAGCACACAGACGGCACTGAGTCACTTCAGGCGGGACGGCGACAGCCAGACATGGCTGCCCAAGGCGGCAGCAGTGCAGACCAAGGTATGCAGCTGCTACATGGCAGCAGCAGCAGCAGCTTGCTGGGCGCAGAGATGGCTGCTGCTGCGCAGTGCATGAGCGGCAGCCTACAACATGTTCTGCATGTTCACAGGCAGGATGCAGCCTGCTGGCATCCTGATGTGTTGGAGCCGTGCCACGGCGTGAAGTTCACCGTGCTGCTGTGTGCTGATCACCATGATGCCTATGTGGCTGCTTGCAGGTGAACAAGAGCAGCAGCATGCCGCGCAAGCTGCGCTACGTTGCTGGGCTGCGTGGCGCGCCCGAGGCTGCCAAGATGAAGGTGGTGTCACTGGAGCTGGACATTGGGCAGACCCACCAGTTCTGAGCGCAGCACTCTTTGTACCCACCTAGGTTGACGGTGACGAGCAAGGAGCACATGCACGTGCCAAGTGCCTTGCCAGATGGCTGGCAGGCTGGCAAGGCAGGCAGCCGTTGACACCTGGCAGAATGCACTGGGAGTGCTGAACTCCGGCTCCTGGATTGATGCTTGTCACAAGCTGCGGTGGGCTGTCATTGACCGCCGTATCATGCATGAACGGTTCGGTTGAGTTGCATGTGGGCTGCCTCGCTGGCATGCTGCCTGGCATGCATTCAATGTGCGGCACATTCGCTCAATTGTGGGGCAGCAGGTCCTGCCTTGCAGATGCTGATCAGGCAGGCAGGCAGGGTCTGAGCGTCAAGACACTGTATGCTGTGTTTGCCTGGTTTTGATGTCACGTGATGCCTTGATGTCAAGCCAATGAGGCCGTCCTGTCTGGCGCAACAGATGAGCTGATGACGTGAGTCAGCCTTTGTCTGATTCACAATTTCACAATTTGGATGTTACACGACGGGAACATCGCCCGTTTCAGGCAGGCAGTGGGCTGCACTGCCTGCAGTCGAGGTGACGGTATACTACGCAACTGCCTCCGAGTCTGTGGTGGAGTCCACCACAGTGCCCTGCTTGCTGGGTTGAGTGCTGCTGGTCTCATGCTTTTGCTCTGGCACCCTTACTAGCACCCAGTGACTGTGTTGAGTGATACTGATGATGGTGTTATCGTTTGGACACCTTTGCGAGCAAAGAATGAGTGAATGAGCTACGCGTGGTGTGTTCATACTTCACAACCGCGTAAGTTGAGGAAGGGGGCGTGTGTGACGACAAGAGGCCTACTAAGGAGACCTTATGCGCCTCCACGCACCCTACCATCCCAACCTGACCCTAGGGTCAAGGAGGGTACCCCTGGGGCCAGTTTGTTACTTCTTCCGTTTTTTTGTAGTTCTGTGTTGAGGTATCCAGTTTGGGAAGGCGCGTTTCAGTCCGGTTTTCCGCTCCTTCTTTGCGCCGAGCTTGTTGAGCAGAAGGACTCTCCTGTACTTCCACATGTTTCCTACCTCTTCAACTGCTTTAAAGTGTAGCTTACAGAGGAGTTGGGTGACCGGCCGGTTACCCCCAGGTCTTCTTTTCGTCGTTGAACTAGGTTTGTGTAGATCGCGCCACCCACTCCCAGCAGAAGGTTGCAGTGTTTCACAGCGGCTTTTGGGTCGTATCCTTTAAGACTAGCTATCAGTCTACGGTGCTGCTTTACAGGTCGTGCTTCTTGATTTCCCGGCTTAGTATCTCTGCAGTACTTGATGTCAACCACGGTGTAGTGCCGGCGGCGGCTCTTGCGATCAAAATGGTAGAGGAGTGCATCTGGAATACCATTTTTTGGTTGATATCTGATGTGTACAGGTATGCTTTGGGGGATTGCTGAGTCGGGTATGGCACGCGTGGCCTCTATGGATGGCTGACCCCGGGTGGTCCTTCATGTAGTGTGTGATTTGCAGTAATGTGCAGTTGCTGTGCTCTGCTCTAGGGTTGTTGTATCCTGCAGTAACACATGCCCAGTTCCTGCGCCTGCCTATAGTCAGCACACTCGCCACAGCACATTGTTGGGTGTTAGATTTAAAAATTGAATCTAGACTTGTGGCACATTCGTAGCGTTTGCAGTTGAGCCGCCTTCTTGAAAAAACGAAAAGTATCTGGCAATACCCAACCCCTACACGCGCGTCTGCGATTACGAGCTGAACAACCCGTGCTTACTTGGAACCAAATCTGTGTGGTGGAGACTGAGGGATCTGTGTTCAGGCCCACGTCGGCTGCTTTGAGTTGGCTCCCATGCTCGCCTGCGTATATGGCTTCTACTATGAGAGTGCCAGTGATGTTGTGTCGCAATGTTGCCTGTGTCAGAAGCTTGCTGCATCCGCTCATAGCGTGGTGACCGCTGTCCTCTTGCCCACATAGGGGGCAGAGACTGCCGTCAGATTCTTTGTAGCGCTTCAGCAGCTTGTACGTAGGTAGAAGACTGTATCTTTACTGGAGCACGAGCTTTCTCAGGTAGGTGGAGACAGTTGAGCTGGTCATGAACATATGGCTATGTCGGTGATCAATTTTTGTCTTTCAGTCATTCCCAACTAGCATGGTATAATGTATCAGTGTTGGATTGGCCGAACTTACAATCAGCGTGTATGCGATTTTTAGTGATTTTTTTTGGTTGGGCTCTGGTATCAGTGCGATATTTGCAGGGTGGTCCATCTCCACTCCCGCCATGGCGGCAACGGCCTCTGCAAGCTACACTTTAGAGCCGTTGAAGAAGTAGGAAACATGTGGAAGCACAGACGAGCCCTTCTGCATCACAAGCTCAGCGCAAAGAAGGAGCGGATTACTGGACAGAAACGCGTCCTCCAAACTGGGCACCTCAACACATAACTACAAAGAAACGGAAGAAGTGACAATATGGCCCCACGGGTACCCTCCCTGGCCCTAGGGTTTGAGTTGGGATGGTAGGGTGCGTGGAGGCGGGTAAGGTCTCCTTACCATCACAAACGCCCCCTTGCTTAACTTACGCGGGTGTTAAGTATGAACACACCACGCGTAGCTCATCGTTCATTCATGCGGCAACGGCCGCAGTTGCTACTGCTGCCTTGCTTGGTTGCACTTCCTCCTCTGTGTATAACCAGTACATGTCTTCTCTGTTGTTGCTGGGGTCTTCAACCTCCGTTTGTTCGATGCCTTCTTTTGGTTTGTGGCCTTTTGCTACGGCCACCGCCATTGTGTCGGCGACCTCGTTGCCTACTATACCTTTGTGGCTTTTGACCTTCCAGAGATGAACTGTGTATACTGAGCTGGTGACGGTGCTTACTATTTTCTGGAAGAATTTGAGATGTCTGTGCTCACGCATGTCCTGAGGCTTGGTGGTGGCCTTTCGGACCTGGAAGATGGACGCAAGGCTGTGTGTGGTGATGTGCACCTCTGTGGCATCTGTTTTGTCGCACGTTTTCACTCCCATCTGCACGGCTACCTGAATGGCTGCTAGATCTGCTCTGTTATTAGTATTGACACATGCTGGTCGTCCTGGTTAGCTACTATAGTGGCAATCTACGGCAACGGTTTCTGGTCTTGTTGTCGGCCGGGGTGCGCCGGTATGTGTCCTGCGGCCCCAATTCCAGGAAACACGTGCGCATCCTCCGCTAGTACACTGCCGTCGGTGTAGATAAGTTGTCTCCAATCATATAGCAGAGGAGGGACCGGTCGGTGTCGGTCTGCTAGTTCCCGCCTTGCTTCTCGGATAGCCCGAGGTAGTGCACCAGCAACCAGAGGAGACTGATTCAAGAGGCTCACGAGACTGCTTGAGCGCGGTTCGCGATTTGTATCCGGTGTTTTCTTGTTGAACTTGCATGTCGCCCGGGCCGCAAACTTGTTGCTTCCTAGTCCGTGTGTTTCGGCTGGGCCTGCCGTGGTTGCATCGGGTGCGTTATCCCACCATGCAGATTTTCATCGTTCAGCCTCAGTTGCAGTTCTTTTTGGGCCGCATATTGTGTCAGCGCCGTGACGAGTGCACTCTTGAACCGTTCGCGCCAACCACCGTTGGCGGATCCGGATCTTTCCAACACGGCAGATGCTGCGCATACGCTTGACAGTTGCCAATTGCTATTATATTGGTATTACATTTCAACCTCTGTGCCTGCGATGGCTGAGACAGCAGACTTGTTGTGAGTTGGATGATGTCACTGGGAAGGACCGCAAGTTGCCTGCAGTACTGGGGGTTACCTCTTACCCAGCGCATGTAGTTCGATTGTTGGTTGTCCCTGGAGTAGGTGGGGAGCAGTAGCACCGTCATGAATGGGGTTGATGCCTGCATTGCTGAGTTGGTAGCCCATATCACTGCCTTCTCTGCTTGTGTTCGGTGAAGTCCGGACACACCGTGGATACACCGGTCCATTTTGTTTTGTAGGCATCCCAGTGCGCCTCAAATACTTGATCTTGCCGGTAAGCAGACCAGTAGTCGTCTGAGCAAGGAGCAACAGTAAGTGGGCTAGCTAATCGTTCTTTTGTAATCCCGAGGGGGTTGTGCAGCATGATGCGCAGTGTTTCGGCATTGCTCACTGGTGTTTGTTCTCCACCTTGTAAGCGTTGGTGCCCTTGCCGCTGCACACGGTGCCGTCCGCGTAGCGGTGCATTAGTCGGTTGTGGCTTCTTTCGGTTGATGGTCTTCTTTTGAGTGTTGTGGACCCCATGAGCCTTGTTTGGCTCTTTTGCGGGTGGGCCAGTGGCCCTACTTTGGTAATTCGGTAATTTGGTAATTAGTTTGCTTTTTTTTTGCAAATGTGCCTGCTTTCAACTTGGCCATGATGTGCGGTTGGGTGCGTTGCATGTGGTTGTACCTTTGATACAACTGCGCTGCTGTTGCGGTTGGTAGCACGTGCGTGCAATGACCATCTGGTTGGTATAGGCATACTTCTTCTTTGGTGATCTGTGACCTCCCCTGCTGGTCTGTACAGTGGCGCATAACAGGTCTTATCATAACTTCATACTTGCCGGTGGGTGCAATGTCGGTGTGAGGGTCAATGGCTTGAGGGTGAATTATGATCTGTTGCCTGCACTGCTGGCATACTGTAATGTCATGCAGCTCGTCTATCGGCCTGCTTGGAGGCGGGTACGGTCGGTCTGTGTTGTGGCCTTGCTGGGGGTCTGCACCCCGACTTTGTCCTGGCGGCCAAGCCGCCCCTGACGCAGCATCCGCGCTTGCTGAGGCCATTGCTCTTTGTTGCTGGGCCTTGTTCTCTAGCTCGACCAGCTGAGCCAATGCCGCTGGACTGGCCGATTCAACAACGGCCCTCCTAGATTCCACTGATTCCTCCCATTCTACCCTGAACAGTCGAATCTTGCGTGGGATCGTGTCCGTAGAGTACTCTACTAGTATCCCGCTTTTGTGCATTCTTCACATGTGTACGTGCTGGTGTGCGTGGGGTGTGTGCCGCGCGCAGCGTTTCTGCGGGGCATGCAATGAGCGTGGTATAGGCGGGCGCAGACTGAGCATGCGTGCGCTGCTGCTTCCCCCGCCGCTACTTTTGCCTTGCAGAACTCGCGGGAGCAAAGAGACAATTGTGCTTGATGCGAGTGCTGCCATTCAACTTGTACAACAGTCCAATGTAACCAACTTGGAGGGTGTCATGCGCGTTCAAGTTACCCTGGGGTAGATAGGCTTCAGCCTCTCTGTTCACATCTGCACATCAGTACGGGCACCAGCTAATACGCCAAAACTGCTCTCAAGCCCCTAGCTGTTTATCTGCTGCAACTGCATGCAGCCGCTCCCCTGTACAGCTACTGTGCGCTTGTTGGGTGTGGCCTTTTTCTTGCATTTTGCCAAGTCGCTGCCTGCATGTAGCCCAGCCTCCGACTGCTGTCCTGCTGCTGTTGACACAACAGCCAGGTCACGCCCTGCTACAGCGGGTCGTGCTGCTGCGGGCTGCGCCCCTTGCTTCTTCTTCCTGGGGGCTGCCTTTGCGCTGGGCTTGGCCTCCTTCTGCGCTTTCTTGACCGCAGCACTAGCAGGCACAAATGCAGCTGTGGCAAAAGCACCGTCTGCAAGATCAGCTCCTTCCATAGCTGTGTCTGGAGTGTCAGGACCAGAAGCCGCGCCGTTGGTCCTGCTGCTGCTGGCCAGCAGATGCATGCCGCCGTCCACCTGTACAACGTCTCGCAAGGGGCCTTGATGAAGCATGCCGTCCTTGCTGCTGCTGGAGCCGTTGTTGCGTGGCTGCTCGGCGCTCCAGCCGCAGCCCCAAGCAGCAATCAGCAGCGCCTCAGCCCTGCCATGGTCCTTCTTGCGGCTGGCAGCAGGGAGGAGGTTGCAGATCAACGCAGAAGCAGGTGCAGGCAACAGCGAGATGGGTGAGCCAGGGGCGCACTGACACTGGATGGAAGTGGGATGCGCACAGGCATCCAACAGATGTTCAACAAGTGAGCTGGCATGTCGACTCACTACACACCAAACAACTGCCCCACCCCAAAACACACACACATGCACACACACTATGCAGTGTGCTGCAGACACTGCCCAGGTGCAGCTGCTGGTGCGTGCGGCGTAACAGCGTGCACGCAGGCAAGCACTTTTGCCCCCAGCCGTGCAGCCCACAAAGTGACAACAGCCGCCGCCCGTCCGCGTAACCGACTGATGTACAGCTGGCGTTGCCATAAGTCACTGCTCAGCCCAGCAGCATTGAGTTGTCCGTGCACATTCAAGAGAGCCCTTGTCAAGCAGCTGGCCAGCTGCCACTGCCGGCTGCCGGGGCTCACCCGATGATGTGCTGCTGGCACTGCCCCACGCCGGCATACAGCCGCGCGGCCAGCTCCCTGCTGTCGTCCTTGTCGGTTTTCAGCAGCCCCAAGCCCTTCTTCCACTGCTTGGCGTGCACACTGCACACCTCGAACCCCAGCGCCAGCAGCACGGCCTGCCAGGCGCCAATGCTGTAGCCCTGGTTGAGCGTGGACAGGCTGCCGTTGGTGGGCATGATGCTGGACACCTCGAGGAACGCGCGCAGCAGCGGCCGCTGCACGCCGCCACCCGCATCGCAAGCTGCGCTGTGCGTTGCCGCCTGCTGCTGCTGCACCAGCTGCTGGTACTGCTGCTTCAGCAGCAGCCTGATCAGCGCGATGGTGCGGGGCACGTCCAGCCGCCTGCACGCAGCACGCGCAACGCAGCCAGACCAGCAGCAGCTACAATTTTGGTTTCACTCACAGGTGCGCACACAAAACCCTGCACGCTGCTTCCGTGCGCGACTGCTGGCGGCCTTGCTGAGATGTCCGCGGTGCACACAACAAAAGCAGTGGTGCGCACCATGCGCAAGCAGCGCAGCCTGCTCATGGCGCTGCTTGCTGCTGCTCACCGTCTGTAGCGCTGAGGGGCTGCCTTGCTCTTCTTCTTGAGCGGCATCTGCTCCACCGGCATGTCATACACCAGCACAGACGCAGAACGCAGGTCGACGCCAAACTGCGGTGGCTGCTGCTTGCTGCTGCTGCTCCTGCCGTTGGCGGTGCTGCTGCAGCTGTCAGGCAGTAGCTGTGGGTGTGGCAGCAGGTCTGCTGATACCACAGCAATAGCGCCGTTGGTGTCAGGGTCTATACCTAGCAGCAACACCTTGCTGGCCTGGAGCTGCTGCTGCTGCTGCTGCTGCGTCCACTGCTCGCTCTGCTGGTCATCAGCGCACGCTACACTGGCTGCTTCAGCAGCAGCAACCAGATCAAACTGCCGCCGCCGATGACTTGAATGCTGGCAGCTGCTGCTGCTGCTGCTGCTGCTGCTGCTACTGCTGTCGGCGTCACACCCATCGAAGCACGCTGCGTCAACTGAGTCGGCAGCAAGCACATCCCGCTGCCGCCGCCGCCGTGATTGCTGGCAATCGCGCCTGCTGCTGTTGCTGCTGCTTTCACTGCTGTCCATGTCACAAAAACCATTGGACGCTAGACTAGTTGATTCAACAGCAACCAGACCAGGCTGCCGCCGCCGCTGGCGACGTGTGCGCTGGCCGCTGCTGCTGCTGCTGCTGTCCATGTCACGCCACTGTGTAAGGAGGTCACTGCTGTCTCTGTCGTCTCTAATGTCTACCCCTGTAGTGCTGCTGCTGCTGCTGCTGCTGTGTCTGCTACCTCTGGTGGTGGTGCTGCTGCTGCCTGCGTTGTCTATAGCTTGCATGTCACTGCGGCTGGGTCGTACTGTTACAAGTCGGGGCTGCTGCAGTAGCAGCTGACAGGTTGTCTGTGATGCGTGTGCTTGCGTTGGTGCTGCAGCTGCCACCACTGTTGGTCCTCTGCTACTGCAGCTTGCCAGCGCACAATTAATTGCAGCTTGGCTGCCTGCTGCAAGAGAAGCTGCTGCCCGCTGCTGTAGCAGCCAGCCGGGTGTGTTGGCATGCAGCCTGTAAGCATGCTGCTGCCTGGCAAGGGGAGCGCTGCTGGTCATTGGCGCACTTGCGGTGCCTGTGAAAGTGTGATGCAGGGGTGAGTTGTGCACCTCCTGTCGTCTAAGTGTCGCTGGTTTGCAGCATGCTGCTGCCTGACAGCAATTCTTGCAGGTGAACAGAGTATCAAGGTGAAGCAACTCTGCCCTTCACATTGCCAGCTGCAGCACAAGTAACAGCCACCGGCAGCTGTCATGCACCAGCCTGCAATGTACTGTAGCTTCGCTGCCTGCTGCAGTTGCTCTGCCTCACCATGGCGATATGCCGCCCTGCCTGCATGCATGGCTCTCCGGGCTGTTGAACCATTCAAACAGACAAGCAGTGCCTGACTTCCATACAAGCGGCAGCTGCAGGTACTACGTGCTGCCGCTAGGGTAACAGCTACTGCTTTTACTGCTGCTGCCGAAGGTTGAAGCTGTGAGAGAAAGCCGCCCAGCTGTCCAACTATTTGTAAGTGGATCGTTAGCATTCAGCGTTGTCGATGGCAGGAGACATATGATCTGAGACAAGGCAGCTTGAATGACGAGAAAGGGTTTCGGGTAGTTGGCGTGCCCCAAGCACGGACTGCACAAGTATTACAGCAAAGTGCGCAGCATTACAAGGAAGTACACAGGTACACATCGCCGCGAAGAAGCCACGCAGCTTGGTGCGTTATAACAGCATTTGACCTGTTAACATGACAGCCCACTGCCAGCCCGTTGGTCGGACAGTGCCGGCGCCAGATGGTGCTGTATCACCCAGCCACTTATGATGTCGGCCTAGGTCATGCCATCATGAGCAGCTGCAGTCAATCTGGTGGTGCCTGCACGAGCCTAATTGGCCAGTCAAAGTGCAGTTCAAACAGTTCTGAATCAGACTGCCGGCCGAGTTTGCCGTTGTGAGATGCTGGCAAAGACCTGATACACTTGTTGCAGCGCACATGACCCCATCATCTAGCGCAAAAATCTTAGCAGAAGCTTAGCATAAACTCACTGAGATGCTGAGCAGACACCAGCACATTACCCAAACATTGGAACAGTAAAGGCTGAGCTGCAGCAGCAGCTGCGAAGCAGACACAGCCAATGAGCAAACTCAAATAAGATGAGGGGTTTTGAACAGGGCAGCCCAGTGGAGACCTGCTGCTACTAGCACACTAGTAGTGTGCGTGCAGACAGAGCCATTCAATTGCCGTGCACCCAAAAATGTCGAATTGATCACCAGCTGAAGTCACAACACACCCATGTTTACAGGTTCGATGTTGAACTGACCACCAGCTGTAGAGCCAAAACATAAATCCAATCAGTAGTCTGTCGTGCTGATGCTCAAAGTGACAGCAGTGGAAGACAAGGGTCACACCACATCGCCAGCTTCAACAGTTGAGAATAAGCTGCTGGCATCACACTCCACCCTGCAGCCAAGTCGAGTCGACCTTCTTTGTCGTTGCTGCTGCAATCTCAGAACGAGAAGTTCAGTTGCGCTATCACAGCCCGGCTAACCCAGCCTCCAGACATTCAACATGTGTCTGACAACTTGAACACAAAAGCAAAGTTGTGCCCAGACCCGCTATCTTGGCAAATAGTCTCGTCCCTCACCACCCTGTACCAGCTGTCCAGCAACACCATATGCCCCGATCCTGCAGTGCCAGCCAAGGCACCACCCTTGCAGCCATCTGGCCCTGCCAGCTGCTGCTGCTGCTGCTCATCGTCCTCAGGCCACAGAGGCATCATTGCTGCCAACGCCTTCCGTCCGTGCCTCCTGCCGCCGGTGCTGGGACGTCCTATCCTTGCACGCTCGAGGGGGAGTGCACTGGTACTGCTGCCAGTGCTGCTGCTGTGTGTCACTTGCCGCACACGCAGCCGCACAAATGGCTCAGAGCTGCCGTCAGTGCACCAGCAGGCCTTGCTGGAACCCGACACACTCAGCCGCGGCCATCCAGCCATGCTCATCGCGTTCACACTTGCGCCAACATCAGCAGCACCACGCACATCACTGCAGACACCATAGCTGCCTTCCTGCACACTCTGCGCTGTGTGAGGCCCTGTGCTCTGTGCAGTAGCTTCTTGGACGCACAAAGACTCTGTCAGGGGTTCGTTTGGGAACACACCCCATTCTGTGCCCAAAGTATAATCCACTTGGCGGGTGAAGCTGCCGGCTTCTGGGGTACCTGCTACATACACAGAAACCTGGCCACATATTGCAGCTGCAGCTGGTGACGCCATGTGCGCTGAGGCAAGCACCAGCGCAAGCAGGGCATGCAGGAGGCTTAGGCGCCTGCATCTGCTGCTGCAGCTTGCTAGGTGGACACCAGCCCCAGAGGCATGAGCTGGAGCTGCTGGAGCACAAGACTCCTGCGAAGCATGCCAGATGCACCGTGTTAATAAAAGAGTGTGCCGCCGCTTGCAAAGCGCATATAGAGCAGCCGCACACTGTTCGTTACAATAAGAACGTCATATACGCTAATATCAGTCCACTCTGAGATCATGCTGCAAAATACTCTGCATGCGGCAACAAGTAATTGAGCACATCGCATACATGCACAGACATGAAGCACCCAGCACTGCTGCTGCTCCTTCTATTCACTCTGCCATGCTGACTGATGGGGTGCTCAAGACTGGAAATGCGGATGTTTCGTAGCACTAGTTGGCCTCTGTAGAGGTGTGTACCTTGTTCATTGCTCCGAAGTGCTCCCGGTACAGCCCCAATCTTTCGGGCGAAACGTGCACTCGGCGATTTCTTGATTGGCTGAATCACTTGCTGCAAGTAGTAACTAGGCGTTTTGCAGATGCATACCAGGCTCGGCTAGACACAATGTGGTCACTTGCCCTTTCGGAAAAGAGAAATATCAAGCCTTCCTCGCGTCATTACCCCGTGGGTGTGTTACTGAATTGATTCAATTTGTTGTACGGAACCTTCAGCAACGCAGGTTCCGCAATAACCGCTGGCAGGTGGCAGTCACGTCCAGGTCATCATGACAGCAGCAGCGGAATTGTCGGCTCATCTTTCCCTTGGAAGATACAAGTATTGAGCAATGTTAAAACAACAAGCGTGCCTATGGTAGCAAATTACGCACCTGTGAGCTGCGGCCTGTGTGAGTTGGTCGCCGCGACGTCAGTGACAGGCACGTCACTCTCGGTGAGCGGGGCCCCCGGGCCAATCTGCCCGCTGCAGCAACCCGCGACCGCCGCATGTGGTAAGTGCACAGACGTGGTAACAGACTGTATCATGTTCGTCAGCGCTGCCATGTCATGCTTTTGCACCCGCAAGGCAAATCAATGGCGCCAAAGTGCAGTCTTGCACAGTTGCCAGCATGCAGGGCTCCCGTGCTTCTTACATCTGAGAACCGTGCGTTAGGAATGCAGGCAGGACCACAGGTGATGCTCATGCCTTGCTGATGTGGCAGCTGGCTGCAGCGTTGCACGGCAGGCCAGTAACAACACTCGCTGGGACACACCTGTCACAGCCAACTACAGCAGTTGGCCGAGCAACTAGTAGTTGAAACAACTGATACTGATGGGGCCCATGATCAAGCCCCACTCGGCTGATGGCGGTTTGCTTCCCCTGCCTAAAAGTCGAGCAAGCTCAAGTGAACTGACGGATATGTCCAAGCCCTACGCTAGTAAAGTTCTCGGCTGAACCCTGCTGTGGTGCTTGACCACACTTGGGCCCACCACCTCGCACTGCTGCAGCGGTGCAGCTACACCAACTCATGTGATTTGTGCCAGAAAGTAACACCCAACTCGGGCCAACTCGCTGCTGTTGTTGCGCTGTGAGATGTGCTGGCTGGTTCGCCAGCCAACTGGCCAGCTGGTCAGCTAGTAGTAGTCGTCCCCTGCCCAGTGGTTGAGCAGGTGGGCCAGCGGGTGGAAACGCGCCACGCCATCGGCACCAACCGACACCAGGCCCTCGCCTGTCGCTGCCACGTCGGTCACAGCAGCAGCAACAGCGCTGGCAGGCCGCACCCGCAGCAGCGGCCCGCCGTCCTCCAGCGATGCGCCGCCCGCTCTGCTGGCGCTGGACCCCACGACGCGCTCCAGCAGCCCGCGGCGCTCCGTGTAGTGCGCCAGCTGCAGCAGCTGCAGCGTGGTGCCCGTGTGCGCGTTCACCACCGCGATGCTGCCGTCCCTGCCGCCCGACACGACCAGGTCGCCCAGCCAGCTCCGCGGCCGGAACGCGTCGGCGCTGCCGCCGTAGCTCGTGCAGTCACTGCCGCCGCCACCGCCGCCGCTAGCTGACATGCCGCTGCTGCCGCCGACCATGCCGGGGTCCCAGCACGCGACGCACGTGACAGCAGCTGCCGGCAGACCTGCTGCGGTGTGCGGCTTGACCGACCACAGCGGCCGCGCCTCCGACAGCAGCCGCACGTCAAAGCCGCGCAGCTCGCCTGCGTCGTCCCCCACCACGAGCACGGCGCCCGGCACGGCGCCGGATGCGCCTGCGCCGCCGGGCACCAGGGTGAGTGCGGACGGTGTGGTGCCCCTCGGGCTGAGCAGCTGCGCGGCGCGTGCGCTGGAGGGTGGCGCCAGCGTGTCGACCAGCACCACGGCGCCGCCCCTGTCGTCCACGCCGCCGACCAGCACCTGCGACCGGCGGCAGTTGCGCAGTGAGTGTCACAGCAGCAACAAGCACGCATGCTGAGTCCGCGGTCAAAACAGAAAGGCATCACATGATGAAGCAGTCCTCCACAGGATACACATCATGCCGCGGCACATGGACGCCGCAGACGTGTGCCAGCGTACGGTGCGCCGTGGGCTGCACACTCATCATGCCCCTGGCCACCTCCCACAAGTCCTCCCATCAGCGCAAGGCGTGCGCCCCTGCCTGGGACCCCTCGCCACGCTCCCGTACAGTCTGCCTGTCAGTGCAAAGCCTGTGCCCCCGCCTGCCCCCCTCGCTGCGCTCCCGGGAGATGCAGCAGCACCGCTCCCTGGCGAGCTGCACCGCCCACCTGGCTGCCGGTGTCCCCCAGGAAGGTGAGCGCGGTGCCGGCCCTGCTGAGGCAGCGCCCCACCCACTCGGCGTGCCCCAGGCCGTCCACGGCGGAGATGAAGTCCTGGCGCCACAGCCCTACCAGGCCGCCCTCGCCCACCGCCCCAAAGCGGCCGCCGCTGCGGCTGAAGCGCAGCGCAGCGGGGCTGCCCCAGTGCGGCGTGGTGACGGCCTCGTGCAGCGCCAGGCGCCTCGGCGCGGACTGCAGCTGCGTGCAGTTGGGTTTGGGACAAAATTTGCTGTAAAAAGGACGTGGCTGCAGGTGCGCGGGCTGACCAGTCCATTCTGGTGATGTGTGCAAGTGGCTGTAAGGCACACAGGGGTGCTCGTGGAAGCCGTGCATGCGCGGGCTGACCAGTCCATTCTAGTGATGTGTGCAAGTGGCTGTAAGGCACACAGCGGTGCTTGTGGGAGCCGTGCATGCGCGGGCTGCGGCGGTACAGTGGGAGGTGACAGCTGCGCGCCCCGACCCAACCAGCCAAACCACGCAACAGGCGGATACTGGCCAGTGTACTGGTGTGCCTCATGGTGTTGTGTCACACGCAAGCTGCACAACACGCACATAGGGCCAACATGCTGTGGCTGGGCTGGCCGCTGCTGCCGCAGCAGGCACGCAGCGCCGCACCTGGCTCGAGGTGATGGGCACGTACGCCGCCTTGCAGGTCGCGTCGCCAAACTGCCACAGGTAGATGCGCCCCGTGCTGCTGCCGCTGACGTACAGCGGCCGCGTGGGGTGCGCCGCCAGCGCCGCCGCGTGCACGTGGCCCATGCCCGCGCTGCCGAAGCTGTGGCTGCGCCGGTTCGGGAACTCCCCGACCACCCAGGGGTCTGGCGGCCACCTCAGCTGCTCCAGCATCTGAGACATGAACCCCGACAGGCGGGAGGACCCGGGGCCGCCACCCAACCCCGGCGCAGCAGCGGCAGCAGCTGGCGCCAGGCTTCCAGCTGCAGGCCCCGCCACGGCTGCTGCTGGTGTGCTGCCAGCTTGCGCCCGCGCCGCCGCCTGCTGCTGCTGCTGCCGCCGGCGCTGAGGGGACAGGGGGATGGTGGCGGCGAGGTGGCTGAGCAGGTTGGCGGGTGCACGCAGCTCCCCGGGGAGGATGCCTGCCTGCTTGGATGCAAACACGAGGGGCCGAGGCCGGCCAGCGGCTGCGGCGCTGCCGGGCTGATGCATGCCTGGCCGGTGCTGCTGCTGCTGCTGGTGACAAGGGCTGGAAGCAGCAGCAGCAGGTGCCTTGTGCGCGGGTTGGACCATGCACGAGTACTGTGCTCCTACACAGGGTGCTACCGCGTGAAGCCTGTCCCCGTCTAGGCGTGCCAGCTCCCAAGACAGCCCCAACACGCAGTGCTGATGCTGCTGCTGCTGCTGCTGCTTGCTGCTGCTGCCGCCTGCCGCTGGTGGCTCGGCTTGCTGCGTCCTGCCTGTCGCAGCTGCTGGTACTGCTGCTGCTACTGCTGCTGCCGCTGCCTTGGACTGGGGCTTGCTACCAGGCATTGCTGTTTGTGCCAAGCTCCCAGCTCTGCTGATGGTGTTGCTCCTGGCTTCGAGCGGGCTAGCGGCCCCGTGCCGCATGCCGCTGGTCCGTGACAGGCAGATCGCAAGCACCGCGTCCGGCCCAGCTGCTGCACAGCCTGCTGCTGCGCCTGTTGCCGCTGCCGGACTGCTGCGTGTACTGCCGTGGCCAGGCAGGCTGCACCATCCTGAGCCAGGGGCAGCTGCTGGCAGTGCTGTGAGCGGGCGCTGCGCCATTGCATGCCTCGCAAGCGCTACAGCTGCTGCTGCAGGCTCCACTTGCAGGCCCAGCCGCTGCAGCAACGGCAGATGCTCTGCTACTGCTGCCTGCCAGTACGCCACACCCACAGCGTCCAACCCCCCGCCTGCAGCCCAACCACCAGCCTCTGCTGCTGGGCTTGTCGTGCTGCCTGTACTGCCAGCCGTACTGCCTGGTGCCATTTGTAGTGCCAGTACAGCCGCCGCCAGCCTGGCGTGCCACATCAGCCCCAGCAGAACGCCTAATACCCCAGGCCCTGAACCACACGGATCCCCCAGCGCATCCGCCACAGATAATGCCTCGGCAGCAGCCCAGGGCATGCCTGCAACTTCCGCGCAGCGTGCGGCACGCACCGACAGCTGGGTGAGTGCGGGCACCAGGCTGCCAGACACCGCCCTGCCCTCAAGCTGCCGCAGCCCGCATGCCAGCACCCAATGCAGGGCCAGGGGCAGCTGTGCCAACACGGCAGGGCTCGGCTGATGATGAGTCAGCCGTGAATGGCGCTGCTGCTGCTGCTGCTGCTGCTGCTGGAGCTGTTTGCTGGAGCCCCCGGGCTGCGGAGGCGCTGCCGCCGCTGCTGTTGCTGCTGCACCATCCACGGTAGAGGACGCAATACCCGACAGCCCTTGGTGCTGCTGCTGCTTGGCGTCCGTTACGCCCCCTACCTCGTTCACACTGAACCCTGCTCCGCCAGCTGTCAGACGAGTCAGCAGCACGCTCACAGCGCCGCTGCCGTCGCGCCCGCGCACCCACGCACACAGCGCAGCAGCAGCAGGGTCTGCATCGGCCTCTGCCAGCAGCAGCAGCTCCTCATCTACGAGCCGCCTCTGCAGGGGACCCCCAGTGGTCGGTGCTGCTGCTGCTGCTGCTGCACCACCCGCTGCTGCTGCTGCTGGTGCGGAGTCCAGCAGCCGAGCCACGAGCAGGGCGAGCTGTGGGTCTGCTGCCTCCCTGGCCAGCACTGACACGGCATCCCAGCCGCTCCCTGCAAGCACAAAGAAGGCTGCAGGAGCAGCAGCAGCAGCAGCAGCAGCAGCAGCAGCAGCAGAGCTTGTCAGGCAGTCACACGACACAGCAAACAACTGACTGCCTGCCCGCATTCCAGACACGCCCCAAACCACGCCCAAAGCCATTGAGCTACATGCCCTTATGCTTTCTAACCGAGGTCAAGTAGCTCATCAATACGTGGTAGAGGGTAGCGATTCTTGACCGTGAGCTTGTTCAGTGCTCTGTAGTCTACACACATGCGCAACTTCCCGTTCGCTTTGCGTACAAACAGGATGGGTGCGCCGTATGGAGACTTGGACGGTTGGACCAGACCTCGCTCCAGCAGCTCAGTTAGCTGTCGCTTGGCTTCCTCCAACTCCAGAGGACTCATATGGTATATGGGTCCAAATGGTGGTTTGCTGCCGGCCTCAAGCTCTATCTTGTGATCGACAGAGCGTTTTGGCGGCAACCCCTTAGGCATCTCCTGAAAGATCTGCTTGTGCTTCCGCAGAACTTGTCGCATCCGCTCTGCCCATTCTGGGTTGTCATAATCAAACTTGACCTCCTCCAATTCCGTGCTTTTCCCCACTTCTGTAGTTTCACGAAGCACGGCTAAGAAGGCATTCGCACCCTTTCTCATTGCCCTCTATGATGGGATGCTTCATACTCATCAATCAAGCTCTTCTCAATGGCTGTATGCGGTACCCAGGAATCGTCCTCGGGTCCAAAACCCTTAGGGAAAAAGTGCACAAATTGGTTTGCATGTATGGTTGGCTGATGCTATGGAGGGTCCTACTCCTGTATCTGCTCCAAACTTCCATAATTCAGAGAGACTGGATTTGAACCAGTGACCTTCGACTCCCTATGCCGACACGCTACCTACTGCGCTACACTCTGTAAAGTAAAAAAACTAAACTATTATTGTTTGGTTTGGTTTTTTACACTCACTAAAAAGAGAACTATTTGAAGAAACAGGCTATGGTTTTTGGGTTTTTGGGTTTTTGGGTTTTTGGGTTTTTACGAACCACGGCCCCTTGACTTGCGCCATGCTGCTGGAACCCCGCCTCCTGTGAAAATCCACACTGGTTACCTGCCTGCCGTTCACCTGCCGTTGCGACCTGCATCCGTGCCGGCCCAGCCCTGGGCGTGTGTGCAGGTTTTCCTTGGCCACAGCTGGGTCACGAAGCCACACCCCTCACCCACCCCACCACGCCACAGCCCTAGGCAGCTCGCCTGCAGCCAAGCTGCATCTGTGCTGGTCCAGTGCTTCACGCTTATGGTTGCTGGCAGCTGCCAGGAGACTACAAACGCATCCCCCATCACGCCACACCAGGCAACAGGACCAGCCACACCACCTGCAGCACAGGTGCAGCCTGCAGTCAAGATGCACCTGTGCTGGCACAGCCCCTGGACTGTGTGCGGTCGCTGTCAGAGCTGATCCAAAGAATGTGCAACTGTGCACAGGGGTTCGCACCTGTGCTGGCACAGCCCCTGGACTGTGTGTGGTCGCTGTCAAGAGCTGGGTCCATGCCTATACCTCCCCACACCCCCCCCCCCCCGGGGGTGGCTCCTGCCCCTCACCTGCAGGGCTGCTGCAGCCTGCATCGAGCCCGCCCCAGCGCTCTGGGACGTTGGGCTGCCGGCAGCGCCCATGCGTATGCCGTGCACCTCTTCACCCCAGCACAGCACCCCACAGGACCAGCCAAACGTCCTGCAGCTCCGGCCAGCTCCCCCCCACCCCCACCAACCCCGGCCGGCTCACCTGCAGCCCAGCTGTACCTGTGCCGTCCCAACCCTGGGCATGTGTGTCTGGGTTGTACTGGCCAAGCGACTCCTTGTCTCCACCCCCCACTCCCCCACCCCACCCCACCCCCAGCCGGCTCACCTGCAGCCAAGCTGTACCTGTGCTGCCCCAGCAGGTGGAAGGCGTTCTTGCTGGCAGCAGCCCGGCCCTCCGCGCTGCCAAAGTCGCGCG
>JACERP010001498.1:0-19511 GCA_014080715.1 Scenedesmus sp. NREL 46B-D3 | reverse complement strand
CTTGAAGTCGCTCCCTCAAGTGCAGCGACCGTCGCTGTGACAGCGCTGCACGTGCTGGTTGTAAGCAGATGACAATCCTGCATGGTCGGCTAACAGGCTCAAGTGTACCAAGTTCAAGTGGTCCAATGTTGAGTGCTCAGCGCTTTGGAGCCATTGCGAAAGGCAACCGTCGACCTTGTGGCAAGGGACAGCACGCTGTAGCAGAAACCAATTTGAAAAACATTTGGTCAGCCTGCTGCATGCAGAATGGGGCAGTTACCAGCATGGCATGGCAAGGCGGGTTCGGCGTGCTCAAGGGCGAGTCCGCGCCACCGTTACGGTGCCAACCCGTGAGGGCATGACGCCGCGTCACAGGCTGCGCGGTCCGGCCCGGCGGGTTCAATGTCAACAACTGCATCTGGCGTGATGATGACCAACCAATTCCTTGAAATCTTGAAAAGGGCTGCAAGAAGACATGTGTTACAGGACACAATGCAGTAGATGCGGCACTCACATGCTAAAATGCGGCCCCGCCACCATTTGAATGAAAGATGAAAGATCTTTGCTTCTCCTCCTCGCACATCCTGAAATTATGCAATAAGATTGCAGTAAGACCAACCACATTTCATTTGTTTACCTCATTCATTGCTGAACAAGCATTTCAGGCCTTTTCAGACCATAGGCCTAAGATCCCTGGGCACCGTCTCCATGGGACTGGCCAGTTACCGGGCTGGTCACTGCACTACTCTGTATAAGGAAACGAACTGCATGCATGCATACGAGTGCGATTCATCATCATCATATTACCCATTCAAGCCATAGCATGACCGCCATCGGCCCCGCGCCCCATACGAGTGCGATTGGAAGCTTCTAGATAGTACGGGATGAACTGTTACCCCAATCAGCCGCAAGAGCACACCGCACGGGGCGGCTGCCAGGCAACCATTGCTCTCAACACACTCACACACGCACATACACCTGCCTGTGGAAAGCCAGTCTTTGCAGACATCAGACTCAGTGCTCTTCACAGTTTCTACCTGGCAGCATTCCCACACCATACATTGCCAGTGCAAGGAACTATGCTTGCCAGGTCACTCTCACACACTCTCAGCACAAGCGGCGCGCTACAGCAAGGGCCGGCACAGCAAGCCAACCGCCAGCTGCTGCAAACGCAACACATGGTCCGTCAAAAATGTGGCACGGCTGTGCCTTGTCACGACGGCGTTATAACAACACGCACCTGGGGGAAACTCCCTGATGCCGTGCAGGTTACACGCCTTGCTGCCTGCATGCTGCACAAAACTTGTGTGCAGCCGTGTTGTGCCATCATCAGGCTGCACAGAGCTGCACTAAGCCGCGCACGCCCAGACGGGCATTCAGAACACATTTGGCACACAACCCAACAAGTAGCGCCTGCTACCCTCGGGAGGCTGCCACAGCTGCACGCTGCAGAAGTTCACAGAGAGAAGGAGAAGTTTCCACGGAAAATCACTCCTGTGGGAGGGTGAACTCCTTACTTCTCGTCCAGGGCGGCCACACCGGGCAGCACCTTGCCCTCCAGCAGCTCCAGCGAGGCGCCGCCACCTGCAGCAGCAGCAGCAGCAGGGAAGGCAGCGCTAGTCAGGTGACAGGCACACCATGCGCAACAACAACTCCACAATCGAATCTTCTGCGTGGCTGCCACCCAGCGCAGCGCTCTTGCACAACAGGGCACAGCTGCAGACGCATCTGCTGCATGTGCACTCCCTGCAGCGCCTTGCCAAACGGCACGGGGCACGTGCAGGCAGGCTGACGCACCGGTGGAGATGTGGCTCATCTTCTCAGCCAGGCCTGCCTTCTCCACTGCTGCCACGGAGTCGCCGCCGCCGATGATGGTGGTGGTGCCCTGGGGGGTCAGCTCAGCCAGGGTGTTGGCAATGGCCTGCTCATGCGCAGCGCAGGCAGAGGGGGGCGGCCACGCGTGACAGGTCAGCAGGCGGGCACAGTCGGACAAAAATGTCACACACCGGAGCAGCTGCACAGCAAAATTACGGCAGCCGCAACAGCCCAACGTGGTAAACAGCTGGATCGCATGATGCAACAAGCTGCAGCAAGAACGGACGGTGCAAGCACAGCCCCATCACCACCATCATCATCATCATCATCATGTTGCCCATTCAAGCTATAGCATCAACGCCATCGGCAGCATGTGTGAAGATCAGCCACCGACCCCTATGGCGCCAAGCAGCCTGCAGCAGCTGCGAACAAAAGTACCGATCCACGCCATGCACAGCAGAAGCGCGCAGCCTCCCTGCGCCGCACTCACGTATGTGCCCTTGGCGAACTTGTCAAACTCAAACACGCCCATGGGGCCGTTCCAGACCACGGTCTTGCAGGTCTTCAGGGCGTCCTCAAAGGTCTTGATGGAGTCGGGGCCGATGTCCAGACCCTGCAGCGTTTGACACACGCACAAACAACCCAGCATTGTTAGAACCCGTCAGCACAGCGCGCTGCGACAGGAAGCAGCTGTGCTGATCCTGCCATACACTCATATACTCCATGGACTGTGTCTGACTGCCGCCAGCACAGCCAGGCAAGATGGCTGCAACTCTGTGCAGTAGTGTCCAGTGAGCAACTGCTGCTGAGTATTGACTGGCCTCTGCTGGTGCCCCTGGTGCAGGTGCTCATAACCGAAGCAGCGTGCTGGTCGACAGGGCAGCCGCGGCTCACCATCCAGCCGTCTGGGATCTGCTCTGCTGACACGGTCTGTGTGTTGGCGTTGGGGTCAAACTTGTCAGCAATCACCACGTCGGTGGGCAGCAGCAGCTGCACGCCCTTCTCCTGCAGGGGCAAACACACGTCAGAGACAGCAGGCAGCAGCGGCACGTGTAAGAGGCACAGCAGCACCAAACACACTTCATTGTGCACGCTCCTTGTGCAGACGGCAAGCAACTGCTCCTTGTCCAGCAACAGCAGCTGATCCATGCTTGTCGCCATGCTTGCTTTGCACGCCCGCATGTCTTATTACACAACACACCACAGTGTGTGTGTATATCACAGTGACCCAGAGTTGTAAGCCTAGCAACGCTGTGACCAGGCCTTGCTGGCCAAAGGTGGCACACTCGCGGGGCGCACCTTGGCGACCTTCTCCAGCTTCTTGGCCAGCTCCAGCTGGTCCTCCTCCACCAGGGAGGAGCCCACACCCAGGCCGCGCGCCTTGTAGAAGGTGAACACCATGCCGCCACTGCAGCAGGCAGCGGCAGCGGCAGCAGCAGCAGCAGCAGGGCAGGGCAGGGCACCGAGTCCACATGTCGGATGGATGCTGTGGCTGGTGGGGAGGCGGCTGCCATTGCAGAAGCTGCCATTGCAGACAGTGCTCACCCTACATTCAACCTGCTGGCAACGTGCAGCCACGAGAAGCACGCATGCACCCACCAAGACGCACCTGCAGTTCATGCCAAGACAGGCCGACACGCACAACTCAACAAAATTCAGCTTTCAGCAGCTTTGACAGCCCCAAACTCAGCTCAGCAACATCTTGCACATGTTGAGCACGTCCACCTTGACCAGCAGGGGCCCACCCCACAGGCAACACTGCTGTTCAACAGCCAGCATCATGACAAACACACGCACCACCACACGTAGTTCAGACAGCAGGCAACTCACCCAATGATGAGCACGTCAACCTTGGCCAGCAGCGACTCGATCACGGTGATCTTGCTGGACACCTTGCTGCCACCCACAATGGCAGCGAAGGGGCGCTTGGGGTTGGAGACGGCGCCATCGAGGTAGTCCAGCTCCTGCGGCGGGGTGGAAAGGAGCAAAGCCAGGGTTAGATGCGGCTGAAAGAGTGACTGCATGTGCCCACTGCCTGCAGGCAGGGCAGGCGCAGGGCACCATCAGGCTGCTGCGACTGCTGCAGCTTCAGAGTGCTGCAAGCACAGCGCCCAACACTCGAACACTCAACAAAGCGAACACTGAACAAAGCTGCAGCAGCGGCAGCTGCTCCAGTCAGCTGCGTCAAGCTGGTGAAGTGCCAAGCGCAGTCGCACCTTCTGCAGCAGGAAGCCGGCCACGGAGGGCTTCAGGAACTTGGTCACACCCTCAGTGGAGGCGTGGGCGCGGTGGGCGGTGCCAAAGGCATCGTTCACGTAGATGTCGGCGTTGGCTGCCAGCTGCAAAGGTCGCACACGACACACAGGTACAGGGGACGGGATTGTGAGTTTCACGACACTGCATGAATGGTGGATGCGACTTGTTGCTGCTGGCAGAGTGTGCTGCATTGCTTCTCATGTTCGCTGCAGCCCACATGATGCAACTGCTGACATGCTCTGTGCACAGCCTGCATTGCTCTGCTGCAATATGACAAGATTTGCAGCATAAGTACATGCACAACATTTGCCTGCAGGATGGCACTGCCCCTGAATCATGCAGAGTTTTAAGCATACAAGCGGCCCCGCCACCCACCTTCTGCGCAAACTCGGGCACGTTCTTCTCCTCCTCCTTGTAGAAGCGCACATTCTCCAGCAGCAGCAGCTGCAGCATGAAGGCCGAGGCGGCCACAGTTGCAAGCAAAGTCAGACACGTCGAAGGTGTCGTGCTGTTCAGGCTGCCGTATCCCTGTCCTTAACTCAGCAGTGTCCATGGTGTGTGCAGTGCAGCACAGACGCTGGGCTCCCAAGCACTTTCCACCTCCTGGACAACATTTCTTGCAAGGGATACGGCCAGTGCACATGATGGTGGGCGGCACTGCAGTTGCTCATCTGCTACTGCTTGTCCACGTCGTGTGGTTTGCGCAGCCAGCATGTGTTGGCTGTTCCTTGCACCACACACCAAAAACACACGAACAACAACAACATGTAAAGGTTGCTTCTGCTGACTAATGTCAGACCTGCTGCTGTTGTTCTGCTGCTCACCTCGCCGTTCTTGGCGTCAGCCACAGCCTTCTCCACCTCCTCGCCGATGCAGTCGTTCAGCTTCTTCACCTGTAAAAGAAACCAATGGCGATGAGTCGGTGCCCAATGCGTGATCTGCCGTGGCGCACCAGCTGCTGTAGGAACTCACTGGCTTGCCCAGCAGCTCGCCCAGGCGGGGTGCCACAGGGGTCAGCCTGAACTTGTCCTCGGGGCCAGACTTCGGGCGACCCTGCAAATACAAACAGCCAATGGTGAGGCGCTGAGCCGCGTGGGGCCTCAGTGACGAAGCAATGCCTGCACTCGGTTAGGATCGATCCACGCTCCATACTCACCAGGTGTGAAGTGAGCAGCACCTTAGCGCCGTTGTCCAGCAGGTATTTCAGAGTTGGCACGGCAGCCCTGATGCGGGTGTCGTCGGTGATGTTCTGCTCCTGCGGGGCACCAGGCGTGGGATATTTCAGCACCTGCAGGCCTGGCAGAGCAGCGAGCTGAAATCCAGCATGATAGCGCTGCCTGCAATTGTCGTACCTTGTCGAGGGGCACGTTCAGATCTGCAGAAACAAGACACAGCAGCGATCGGTGAGGAATGGCTTAGTGCATGAATGACGCCTGGCACTGCTGGACATACGCAGGTACCTAAAGGCCCCAATTGCCTGCAGCTGGCTGCTCACCAGCACGCACAAACACCTTCTTGCCCTCAAGCTCGGCCTGCAGCGAATGGAGCAGCGTCCAGGCTGTGAGCAAGCCAGGAAGCGTCCAGGGCGGGTGACCAGGCGCTGACTACGCTCATTCACCTTGCCTAGGTCGCCAACAGACTTCTTGGCTGCCTGCACCACGAACTTGCCGCGGCTGAGGCTCACGCGAGCCATCCTAGGGGCAGCAACCCTCCTGCCTGCCACCCTTGCGGTGGATGCGCGCTGCATTGTCAGTGCCATGATGGTATATGTATGGCGTGACTTATGCAAATGACCAAATTGGAAAGGTGGAGGTCGTAGTGTGGCTGCATCCTTACATACGCCCGATGGGGCGGGTTGCCTGGTGCAATTGTAACTTGTTGTGCCCTACCTCTGCTTCAATGCGTCTACGCCGCTATCAAAAGGCATCTGCACACTATTCTGCAAATAAGCGTGTTGATTTTGTGCCAGTCAGCGTCAAGCGAGGCAAATGTACCTGCTGCAGTTGATCTAGAACGTATCTGCTGCAGTTCGCGTGCCCACCACCTTCTTTATTTCATTGCAACTTTCAGCAACGGATTGATGGTGCTGGAGGCTAGACAGTGTTATGCAGCTGCTAGCTGGTGGAACGCGTGGCAGCAGCAGGCTCTCAGGCTATCTGGGCCAGCACGCCTGCTTCTGGAATGCAATATGGCTATGCAGCTCAGCACCAGCAAACAGTGGGCCGGTTCAGGAGTATGCTGGCGCCGGTTGTGCTTACGCGCCGTGAGTTGGCAGGTGAGGCAAGGCACTTTCCTCTACAACATAGCAGCCGGCAGCTGCATGCGGGCAGCAGACCCACCACCAAGCATTGGTGATGATGTACACACCAAACCCATGAAACGCCATCCTGCCCACGACCCGTACACAAGCGCAGCTTGCTTGACCAACCGCTGAACTGCAGCCAGTAAATGCATGCATTGCAGCTTCGTGCTTGCCATCGATTGCAGTGCCCAGCTGTCAAGCCTGCAAACAAGCACACACTTGCTGCAGTGTGATCTACTGCCAGACCAGCACACGGTAGTACTTGCACCATGTGCTTGCACGGCAGATGGCTGCAAGCCTTCTTTCTTCCGCACCACGATACCTACCTACCACCACCTGTTTAGACGCCTGGCCTGACCATTTGGCGCAGGCGTGCTGCAGCCTCAAAGTCCAAGGCACACATATAAGTACAGCACTGACGTGCAAATCAAAGGTGCGCGCACAATGATGAACCACCAACATGCAACGCTCTGCTGCACACACCCACTGCACATGTTGCTGGACACACTATAGGCACATAGCAAGACAAGAACCCTTGAGGGAGCTTCAGGGGCACCAGCCCTTGACGTCAAGGATGCGCACTATTGATGGCTGCGCACGCCTGCATGCAACAATCCCCGCACACCACCTGAATTCTAGCAGAGTATCAGCAGACGAGCGCAGAGTGAGGTGGGCTGGGTCCAGCCGCAACCCATGCTTGCTGCTGCCCCTGTTGGCCAGCTGGCGATGTGACAAGTTGCAGCACTGTGAGCAGGAAGCAGGCATGGCAAGCACAGCAGGTGCATCCTGCCTTCCCAGCTGCACTGCGTTCATGCACAGTCATGGCTGCGCAGCCTCTGCAAACTGGTGCTGGCACTGCTGATGACGAGTGAAAGCAGCATGTCTAGATGCAGTAGCTCAGGTGCCACCAGACCTTCAATGCCCAGGAAGTACCAGCTGAAGGTCTGCACACACACGCACTTGCTGTTATTCATCATCATCATATTACCCATTCAAGCCATAGCATCAGCGCCATCGGCCCCGCGCCCCACCGGGGCGGAAAGAGAAGGGAGCACTGCTCCAGAATGTTTGCATGCATTGCGCGCATCCCAAGACTTTACAAGAAAAGCAGCAATACATGGTGACACCATTCGACATCTTCCAGAACTGCCCCAAGTATCATCAGATACAAAACACAACACCTTGATTGACGAACTTGCTGTTATTGTGGTCATAACCTGATGCAAAAACAAGGTGTCAGCAGCACAACCGTACCCATTCACACAGCCCAATAGCACACATGTTGAAAGCGTTCTTTTACGCAAGACAGACAGTCAGCAAGTGACACGAGCAAGAGGCAGCATGCTGCGCAACATGCAAGGCACAGCAGCAGGTTGCAGTGCACCCTGCCCGCCATGCTAAGTTGTCTGGTGGCAGGTCACTGGAGCTGGCTGTGGATGCACCATTGTGATTTGTGCGCTGCAGTTTGCTGACACATCATATAGTGGTCACTCAGACATCTTTAAAGAAATTTGTTTGTCGCAGATTGTTCCCCTGCCATGTGCACCACAGCGGCACAGTGCAACAAGCAGCAGCAGAGTCACGCGGCCTCCCTCATGCAAACCTGCATTGGCATCTGTAAGCAAAGGGGGGTCCACCCACTGTAATGCTCCGCTGGATGCACTGTTGAGCACGTTGACAGCACCAGAGTCCAGTGAAGTTGCTTCGGGGGCTTCACTGAATTACCAAATTACCAAAGTAGGGCCACTGGCCCACCCGCAAAGGAGCCAAACAAGGCTCATGGGGTCCACAAAACTCAAAAGAAGACCACCAACCGGAAGAAACCGCAACCTCAACAAGCTCAGAGAGCGCAGGACAAGCTCAGTTCAAACCTTCAGCGTACAGGAAGCAAAGCACGTCGGCTGCCCTATGTTCTATTTCCCTGTGTATTCACCTGAAGCAAGCGAAGAACGTGTGCTCAGAGCTGCTGGCCATTGAAGGTCGTGGATGGTGGATGTACCAGCGGGTAGCTGCAGCTGCCATTCAACCCATTGCCGCTGGTGGTGCTGTTGGTTTCGCTGCTGCTGCTGTCTCGGCTGCTGCAACACTGCTGCTGTTACAACTTGCATATAATAATCAGCAGCACTAGTAACATTTGCAAGGGCAGCACCGTGCTGGCAGATCCTAATCAGCCACGGTCTGTTTTGAACAGCACCCCATGGCTTGGTGTTGGTGCCAGCACATTCGAGTGTCTATGCCAATCCTGCTGCCGCGCTTGTGACAGCCGCAAAGGGAGTAGGCTGGCTGCTTGCTGCTGCCCCAGCACAGGGTGCTTCAAAACTCCATGTCAAAGCAGCAGGATGCATTGACAGCTCAGATGCACTGCATGTCACAGCTGCTGCTTGAGCGCGTCACAGTGATCAGCTGTAGCGGTTGTGCTGCTTCCAGCACTAGGACTGCATGAGCGGGATGGTCGGCCGGGGCCCCCGCGGCGCGTCTGCTGTGCTTGCCATGCCTGCTATAGTGCTGAGTTATGTTGCAGCAGTGTGCTGGTACAAGCTTGCTGCAGGAATGCGTGCCTGCATGGCAGCCCACTCGGAGCACCAGGAGAACTTGGGCGAGGGTCTCTGGTCCAGCATTGCTTGAGGTATGCAGTTGTGCATTTACCTGGAGCCCAGGAGCCGTTTGAAACTCGTTCTATAACAAGCAGCAGCACTCAAACCTAGCAGTCTGTAGACAGCGCAGACGTGGTTGGTAGACAGTACAGACATGGGTGCAAGACCCCCCTCTGGGGCGATGGCTTTGATGCCCTGGGCAATGATGTTGATTCTATGGCTTCAAGGGGTAACACGTTGATGATGATTGTCAAGTCTTGGGATGTGCGCAATGCATGCAAACATTCTGAAGCAGTGCTCCTCCTCTTTCCACCCCGGTGGGGCGCGGGGCCGATGGCGCTAATGCTTTGGCTTGAATGGGTAATATGATGATGATGATGATGATGATGATGATGATGATGATGATGATGATGATGATGATGATGATGATGATGATGATGAGACGTGGGTGGTGTCAGCGTTGCTTGCTTGCTTCCTCTTCATCCTCTTGCTCATGCTAGCATACTGCTGATAATCACTGTGGTAGTAGCCGCCGCTTCCCCACATTGCGGCAGTGCGCTCTGCATTCACGAGTTGGCAAGAATGGAATTGTTTTGCGGCAAGGGGCGCTGCTGAAACAATGCTGTGGATTGGACCAACAGCTGAAGCCAACAGAAAGAATAATTTTTTAACTACCTGGTATACAACTGAACTTTTTCGAAAGTTGACTTGAGCTCAAGTTGAGAGGCCCTCCCAGGCTGGGATGCTGACGGTTTGGATGTTACACGACGGGCAGAATGGGGTGTGAAACCGTTGCATATGTGGCTTCATCAGAGGGCTTTGGAGTACTACTACAGGATTCAGCGTATGCAGGGCGTTCGGCTGCCAAATCAAGTGTTTACAGCTGAATGGAGGCGTCCTAGTGGTGCTGTGGCGGTGACACCGTGGCACAAGTATGTGCAGAGCCTGCTGTGCAAGTATGGTGTGAATGTTGTGACCGCGGAAGGCAGAGCCAGTGCGTGCAAGAGCCATGTCAACAAGCAGGTCAAGACACTACATGCTGAAAGGATTGCATGTGAAACGTTGGAACACTCCACTCTGAGTCGGTATGTGGCTCATGTGCATCCCTCTCATGTTGATGCTATGGGTTTCAGGAGGCCTAGGCCGTACTTGCGTTCAGTGGCAAATCCACGTGGTATTGAATTGCTGTTGCGTGTTCGTATGGGTTGTCTGTGTGTACATGAGCGTACTAGTCAGTTTGGCGGTCGCAGAGCTAACTCCACTTCAGGATGTCCTTGTTGTGGTGCAGAAGTTGAGTCTTTGTCAACCTTCATGTTTGATTGCCCTGCTACTTCTGCTCAGAGGGATGATATGTTTGCTGAGATCAGATCCCTGCCTGGTTGCGCTGAAAAGTTGCGCAGCGTTTTGTCCATGGCTGATTCGTCAATCAAGGTGTTGCGTTTTGTATCTGATGATATTTGGGGCAGTTCTGGAAGATGTCTGATGGTGTCACCGTGTATTGCTGCTTTTCTTGTCAAGTCTTGGGATGTGCGCAATGCATGCAAACATTCTGGAGCAGTGCTCCCTCCTCTTTCCGCCCCGGTGGGGCGCGGGGCCGATGGGGCTGATGCTATGGCTTGAATGGGTAATATGATGATGATGATGATGATGACACGACGGGCGATGGCTCAAGCCGCTTGATGAGCATCATGCATTGCAGGCTGGGCCTGCGCAGGCTGGAATGATCAAGCTGATCTTCTGGCAGTGTTGCCATTGTGCATCCCCGCATCTTACCTGATTGGGTTGTTTGAAAGTCTGCACTTACAACAAGCCTCTTGTGAGCTGGTGGACTGCTCAATGCGGATCGCTCATGCATGTCAGCAAGGCCTTGGCTGATCATCCGAATTCAAGTTTCCCTCCCGGTACTTCTGCCTGTGCAAGGCCACCACAACTCATTTTAAAAGTCTGTATCGTCGTCTGCTGCGCCCCGTGGACACTGTTCAGCTCTCAGTGCCCGCACGGCTGCAGCTCAGCTGAAGTTCGGCGAGATCACCGGTCGTACATAACACCAAGTCCATATTCACCACGGCTTCTGTTAACAGCTCCCCCCGTGACGAGCTGCCCTAATGTAACATCCAAAAAGCTGCTTGATCAAGAGCGTAACATCATCGGAGTTTGCTTCCGCCTGCGTCTTTTGCACCTGCCCGCAGTCCTTCCGCAGTGAGATGCTGAGATAGTGCTCATGGTGTGTCCAAGAACCAACGCCGTGCTACTTACCTTAGGTGAAGAAGGGCTCGAAGTTGCGTTGTGTTCAAGCTGGCTGCAGCGCATTGTTGGGCACTCAGCTGTCCCAGCTCCCACCCGGATGGCGAACAGCGCATCCCGCATCTCTGTTCGACGTGTCCTCAGCGCTGTGCCTCTCGTTAGGGTTGTTGCACGGGGTCCTAGCGCCCAGTCGGGACTGCCTCAGTTTCGCCACAGCAGCCTATCCCCACTGCACTGCCAGTGCCACTGCAGCTGCACATGCCAGCCTGTGCTACAGCAGATGCAATGATTCCAGCACCACCATCTGTTTCCACGAGTGACAGCATTCAGCCCGGGATCAAACAGACAGCTGCTACACGGGTAGTGTCCCTGTGTGCCGTGCTGGCACCATGCTTGCCAAGTCAGCGCACATGCCAGTGCACTGAGTGCATGGCATGCAGCAGGGAGTAGCCATCTATAGACCAGGTAGTCTGCCCTGCACCTGGACGGAACACTCTTGAAGCAGCATATGCAGAACATCAGCGCCATGACACCCTGCTAGCAGAGGTCCCTGCTGTTGCTGTTTAGACTCATGACTGATCAGTGTGCCTGCCCTGCTGCTCATCTTCTGCCTCCTCTCGTCTGCTGCTGCACCCTTCATCACACGTTGTCCAATCGCCTCAAAATGGACAGTGACTGCAGCTGCTGTCACAGCAGCGGCTGGTGTGGTAGCATCAGGGCCTGATCTGAAGGAGCCGCTGCAGCCGCAGCAGCTGATGATGCCAGGTGACCCAACCACAGCAGCAGCTGGAGGGAGGGCATCACCAACTGCTTTGAGCTCACAGCCGATGCAGCCGCAGCAGCTGATATCAGATGACCCCAACACCACAGAGATAGGAGGGCCTCTCCCCCCAGCCTTTCTGCTACTGCTATCAACTCGACACATCAACCCCAGCAAACCTCCTGCCATCACAGCTGGCAGCAGCAGCAGCAGCAGTCTTGTGGCAGCATCATATGCGTCGTTCGCGCTGACCCCTGGAAAGTGCAGTGGCGCACGATGCACAGGCTTCCGCATCGCCAACGGCGCAAATCCTGTCATGGACAACACGGCCAACAGAGTGCTGCTGACTCCTGCCAGGAATGAGGCCTTGGTGGACCCCATGGGCGGCGGCTTGTATGAGATTGCCAGGCTGCGGCTCACAAACGGCGGCCTGATGGCACCCATGGGAGCTCGGATGATCGTTGTGCCAGTTACTGCCAGAGTAACGCTGCGATCTCCTGGGGTGAACAATGTTGCAGAGGCTATCCTGCGGTTCCATGTGATGTGGTCGACTGGCAGCCCCGCCCCTGCAAACCAGGCTGGCCTGTTTGTGCTGTCAACACGCAGCGCGATGTCTTCTGCTAACCTCAACCTCTCATTGTCGGCCCAGACAGTGTTCAGCATGAACATCCAGGTGGCGGGATTCACAGCGGACCCAGGGTCGCAGTCATCATCTGCAGTCACAGTCCTGGGTGGCTGGGGCCAGCCTAAGCCAGCTGACGGGCAGCCAGGGCCACGCGTGTATGTGAAGCAGGGGAGGCCGCAGGTGGTGCAGCTGATGGCACGCATCTGCAAGTCTGACAGCTCCAACACCAAATGCACCGCGTAGACGACTGGGTGATCATTGGTTGCGAACAAGTGGGCTCAGCTGTTGGAAAATCCTCATGTGTACACACGGCATGACTTGTTGTGCATGCGGTGCGGCTGCAATACTTGCATGCTGCAGAGCAGCAATGCAATCTGTAGGGCGAGCAGTGGCAAATTGACACTGCTTAGGGAGGGGTGCAGGGGCCTGCTACTGCTGGCGATACAGCTCAGCTGTTGTACAGTTGAGACATATGTCTCATGCATGTTGATTGTTGCTATTTATCACGCGTCGCGCCCCGCACAACGTGCACAGGTTGTATGCTATGTAGCTGCTTGCCTGGTGATTTGGTGCTAGGCTTGATGTGCGCTGCTGCACATCATGCTGCTGAACACTTTTTTTTATCTGCTGGCGCGTTGCTCCTGCTGTTGTTCTGAGTGTGCATGGGTCACAGCAACTTCCATGGTTGGGCAGCAAGATGATCGTCACAAAAAAATGAAATTGAGGTTTGACTTTTGGTAAGTGCCTTGTAAGCAATGCCAGTTGGTACATTGACGCTGGCAGAGGTGCTGCAGGTGCCATTGACTTCATGCCATTACAAGCTCAATACAAGCTGCGCATGAGGTGCATGTTGTTGCGATGTGCCGGGCAACAAGATTGTGCATGTGGTGTGCTGGGCACGCGTCAGGGACGCTGGCTACTCAAGCAAGCAAAGTGTTGAGCGTGAACCACAGCCGATGCCACGGCAGCCAGCTCCCGCCAAATTAATATATATCAAAAGCAATAGGGCTTTGAAGTGGCTCCTGGCACTCTTGTGTGTGTTGTGTGTTCTGCAAGGGCTGGTTAAGGCCAGTGCATCAGAGGGCAACATTTGGGGCTGTGTCTGACCACAGCAGCAGGCTAATTACTAGCCTAGCAGTGCTGCCGCACACGGGTCCTTGTGTACCACTGCTTGCACATTTACATACGCATTTGTGGCAGAGCTGACACGCATCCACGCACAGCATTGTTTGAGCTGCACACAAACTGGGGCTGGGGGGAGTGCACCATCACAGCTGTCAGAGCAGCCTGCTCTGCTGTCGGAGCATCACTGCCGGAGCTTAATGGCGTGATGTGCCTGTTAAAGGGTGTATGATGTATTTGATGCTGTGCACTTGATTGCAACCTAGTAGTTGTTTGGCCGAGGCTTGTTGCGGCAGGGCTTGCCGCAGGCACGGTGTGCCCAGGGTGTGGGGTGGGTGGACGCGGGGTCTTCACGGTGTTCTGCATGCTAGGGCCGTGTCCTTTTGCAGGGTGTGGGTGCAGCCTTGTCGGGCCTGAGGCTTGTACCCAGCAGTGTATGAGCTGCCAGCATCACATGCCTGAGCTCGGTAATGCAGCAGTCACTGCAGCAGGGGAGGGGTTGGCCTGCTGTACTTTCCACATTGGAGCTTGTCACACTGCGACAGCTGTCACGCACATGTGGCACGTGTGGCACATAATGCCACAAGCAGCCTGCCATGAGTGGTGCTCACCATAAGTATGCAGTGTATCTGTTTTGTGATGCCTTTGTCACACTGGAGAGTACATAAAGCTTCCTGATCCACACTGAGCATGCCTGGCATTTGTGCTCAGCTGTCAGGCTGACAGCACTGGCTGCAGCTGATGGGTGGCTGCGGCGAGGCTGCACCCCGGGCGGTTGCCTCCCATACAATGTGCAATGTGCATCAGAGGGTGACAGCAAGGGGCGGGAGTGTTGACTGGTGGGGTGGGAAGTCTCACCTGCCCGCACTAACGCATGTGTGCCAGCCATGCGCGCCTTTCCACATGCGGATTTGTTGCATGCCAGCCACACATGTACATGTATTGCAAGTTGGCCATCGCTCGTTTGGCTGTGACAACATGCAACCACAAATCTGCGCGCAATTTGAATGGCAAGATAGAGTCTTTCAGACGTGCAGATGGCAATCATACAGGGCTTGGCTGCATCACAGTGCCACTGTGCACGGTACACACGTGTTTGCTTGCCAACCATCAAGTCGGTGGCCTTGGCCGCGGCCGTACCCAAATGATAAGGCATGTCGAGGCCCGAGTGTGAATGTTCCCTAATTGTAAGGCATTTTTTTAAAGCACTTTTGACGTTTGCCCTCCCGGCTACCCCAATCATAAGGCACGTGCTCATGTGTCAAGGCGTTTCTGTAGCCAGAACAGGCTCCTTGTGCTGCTGATTGCCCTAGAACCGCACTAGAACGTCAACCATGAACTTTGAAGCAACTGGGAGCCTCGGCGGGCAGGCAGGCCGCTTTGCAAAGCCAATTGGCGCCGCTACCGCGAGATTGAATGTTCCATATTTGTGTACCCTGATCATAAACCAAAGGCCGCCTGATCACCGCCGAAAATCCATCCAAAAGTCCAGTCATAAGGCACAAATGTGATCACAAGGCAGTAGGGGTGCCTTGCTATGTGAGTCAGTACGGTACAGCAGGGCTCGCAACCACTTTGTATCAACGCGATTTTGAGGCCTCAGTGTCCCGTTTGACCGCAGTCAGCAGTACGCTTCGTCTGGAGTGACGAAGTTTGGGGCGAACTTCAGGGGCGATGTCGAATGGGTGTGCCAGTGGTGGTGTTGCGGTTGCTGTGCATGCCGCTGTTGCCAATGCTGTGAAAGTGTTTGCTTTTGCTGATCAGCAATACGAGGATGCACTGTGGCTAGTGATGCCAGGGCAGAATGGTGCTCCTAAGCTGTTTATTGGAGTGGTGTATATGCCTGATATGAACAAGCATGCGCCAGTGAGGAGGGCTGCTTACTCAGCGCTGCAGGAGGACCTCGCATACCTGTCGAGCAGAGGCTCTGTGTTGATCATGGGTGACTTCAACGCCAGGGTCGGGCAAGGTGCAAGCCCCACAGATCGCATTGGCATGCATGGCGAAACAACCACAAACAACAATGGCGAACTCCTTCTCTCGCTGCTCAATGCCGTCAATCTCTACTCACTGAATGCCCGCACAGCACCCACCTCTCCCCACCAGCACATCACATGTGACAGGTCCCACAGGGGCACCGCGCGGAGGTTCCTCAATGACTACATCATTGCGTCTGCTGACATTGCTATGCCGTGCCAAGCTGCCGCCAGGCCAACAGCCAAGGTTGGGCCATACACAGTGGGTTCTACTGACCACCTGCCAGTGTCTGCTTGCATTCAAAGGCCTGTGGCACGTCGCCCTGCAAAACAGGTCAAGCTGCGCCTCAATGCACAGCCGAACGATTTCAAAATGCGCAATGGGGAGCAATCGGCCGAACTTGAGGCGTACCAGGAGGCCCTGGCACAGCTGGGCGCTGCTTATACGTCCACTATTACCGTGCTACAACAGCAGGTTTCTGCAGCTCAACTTACGGCCAATGCTGCAGTACAACAAGCACATGCGCAGCTGCTGGGAGCGCTTCGTCAGGCGGTCAATGCCAGTTTTGGGTTTAAAAGGGTCTGGGTTGGCAAGTCCTTCCCGTGGTGGACACAGGAGCTGACAAATGCTGTGCAGGCCAGGGTGCAGGCCTTTACACAGTACAGGGAGTCCGGCCTTGTTGCAGACTGGGATGCATTTGATCAGCAGCGCAAGGCTACTGCACAGCTTATCAAAGCAGCTGAGAAGCAGCACAAACAGCGATGCGAGCATGCAATCACTGCAGCGTACAGAGACCGCTTAAGTGATGACAGCACGCTTGGGGAGAAGGATATGTGGCAGCTTGTGCGTCGCCTGTGCCCTAAGCATGTCAGCGAGGCCGTGTACAGTGTCATGCAGCACCCCTCAGGACAGACGGCTTCAACCCCTGCAGAAAAAGCAGATGCATTCAAATGCCACTATCAGCGTGTTGGTAGCCATGCAGCGTTTGCCGCCGCAAACCCCCAGTTCGACCCAGCGCACATGACACAGGTTGCCGCCAATGTACAGCAGTACCTTCATGACTCAACCGCACCTCATGCTGCCCCACCCTGCCCGCTGGACTTGCCCATCACTGCCGCCGAGGTTTCTGCATGCTTGCAGCGTCTACGCACAGGCAAAGCTGGCAACCCTGCAGAGGAAGGCATTGTCAACGAGCTTTTGAAGTACGGAGGCAACACAGTTGCAGACATGCTGCTGCAGTACTGCAGCCTCATGTGGCAGCTTGAGCAGGTACATCAGGTGCCGGGGACAGTCGTCAGCATGCCTAAGAAGGGCGATCTGACAGACCCAGGCAACTACCGCGGCATCACCCTGCTCAGCGTGCTCTATAAGTTCTACACCAGCGTCCTCAATCAGCGCCTTATCAAGTTTGCAGAGGGCGAGCAGCAGGAGCAGCAGCAGCAAACACAAGCACAGCAGCAGCAGCAGCAGCAAGGCCAGCATTCAGCACAACAGCAGCAGCAGCAGCAGCAGCAGCCACGCGCAACTGCTGCTACAGCAGCAGCGGCGCCGCTGCTGCACGAGAGTCAGAACGGATTCCGCCCCAAGCGCAGTTGTGCTGACCATCAAAGCGTGCTCAGCGAGGTCCTTAATGGCAGGAAAGCTGAGGGAAAGGAGTCATATGTGTTGTTTGTTGACACCTTCAAGGCATTCCCTACGGTCTGGCTTGATGGCTTGTTCCAGAAGCTGTGGGATAAGGGTGTGCGTGGCAAGATGTTCCGTGTCTTGTACAACTTGTATCAGGGCGCGCAGCGTGTGGTGTCTCATGAGGGTTGCACCACGGATAGGTTCACCTGCGACCTTGGCCTGCATGAGGGTGATGTTATTTCGCCCACACTGTACCTGTTGTTTATCGACGACTTGCTGCGTGACGTGCATGCAAAGCACCCTGGCGTTACCCTCATGGGCCCTCGTGACGAACCTGCAGGCCAAGTTGTGGCAGCCATGCAGGCTGATGACTTTGTTGCTGTCTGCGGGTCTCTGTCTGAAGTTCAGGCTGTGGCTGCAACTGTTTACAATTACAGTTGCCAGTGGCGCTTCAAGCTCCACAGCTTGAAGTCTGCCGTCATGCATGTGCTGCCAGCAAGACAGACCAGCCAGCTGGTCGACTCCGGCATTGTTTGGAACAATGTCCCTGTGCCTGTTGTATCGGAGTACTGCTATCTTGGCCTGTGGTTCAACAATTCCTGTACATGGACCACACATTCTGAGAAGATGCTGGCTAAGGTGCAACGTGTGAAGGGTGCGCTCATGCCAATTTGGAAGAGCCGCAGCATCAGTGTGGAGGTTAAACGCATACTGTTGCTGACGTGTGTCCATCCCATTGTCGAATATGGCAGTGAGGTTTGGTTTCCGTCCACAGCTAGGCAACTGCAGCTGATTGACAAAGTGCAGACAGACATCATCAAATGCGCAATGCGCTATGGCAAGGAGCGCCCATGCTCTTCAGCTCTCTTGGCAGAATGGGGTGTGAAACCGTTGCATATGTGGCTTCATCAGAGGGCTTTGGAGTACTACTACAGGATTCAGCGTATGCAGGGCGTTCGGCTGCCAAATCAAGTGTTTACAGCTGAATGGAGGCGTCCTAGTGGTGCTGTGGCGGTGACACCGTGGCACAAGTATGTGCAGAGCCTGCTGTGCAAGTATGGTGTGAATGTTGTGACCGCGGAAGCAGAGCCAGTGCGTGCAAGAGCCATGTCAACAAGCAGGTCAAGACACTACATGCTGAAAGGATTGCATGTGAAACGTTGGAACACTCCACTCTGAGTCGGTATGTGGCTCATGTGCATCCCTCTCATGTTGATGCTATGGGTTTCAGGAGGCCTAGGCCGTACTTGCGTTCAGTGGCAATTCCACGTGGTATTGAATTGCTGTTGCGTGTTCGTATGGGTTGTCTGTGTGTACATGAGCGTACTAGTCAGTTTGGCGGTCGCAGAGCTAACTCCACTTCAGGATGTCCTTGTTGTGGTGCAGAAGTTGAGTCTTTGTCAACCTTCATGTTTGATTGCCCTGCTACTTCTGCTCAGAGGGATGATATGTTTGCTGAGATCAGATCCCTGCCTGGTTGCGCTGAAAAGTTGCGCAGCGTTTTGTCCATGGCTGATTCGTCAATCAAGGTGTTGCGTTTTGTATCTGATGATATTTGGGGCAGTTCTGGAAGATGTCTGATGGTGTCACCGTGTATTGCTGCTTTTCTTGTCAAGTCTTGGGATGTGCGCAATGCATGCAAACATTCTGGAGCAGTGCTCCCTCCTCTTTCCGCCCCGGTGGGGCGCGGGGCCGATGGCGCTGATGCTATGGCTTGAATGGGTAATATGATGATGATGAGGGGCGATGTCGTCCCGGATACTGCTGTTTCCCGCCAAAATGCCGACACTCCCGATCCCACCAAGCAATGATACGCTTGCAAGCAAGAGGACACCATCCATGTCTGTGCTGTCTTGTTTAACACTCCGCCCACTCAGAGCACCAGCTGCCTGCAGGCAGAACTTGGGCGGGGGTCTCCTGTTCCAGCATTGCTCGAGGTACGCAGCTGTGCAGTTACCTAGAGCCAAGGAGCCGTTGAGAATTGGTTTCTTTACTGTAACACAGCAGGGAAATAGAGCAAGGGTGTGCACACGTGTTACACGTGTAACAAGCAGCTCTAGTCACAGAAGCTTGCGTACATTGTAACCCAGCAGCTGCTAGGTTCGCTGCAGGGAAGCAAAGCAGGGAAAGCAGCGCCCCCAATTGGTTTCAACCTCCTGTACAATCGGCAAGCAATTGGACACCGTTGTGTTTGCTGGGCCAGCAGTGTTG
>JACERP010001497.1:0-19535 GCA_014080715.1 Scenedesmus sp. NREL 46B-D3 | reverse complement strand
TGCTGCTCTTGTTGCTTCCACTGCCAGCCGCTTGCTGCAAGTGGCATGCCAGGAGGTCCGGTTGCGGCACCTGATGAAGCGGATGGGTTGCTGTGCTCCTGCACAAACCGTCTATGCTCCTGCTGCTGCTCTTGCTGCTGCTGCTGCGGGTTTGAGCCTTTGTGCTGCTGTTGCTGCTGCTGCTGCTGCTGCCACTGCTGCTGGTGGTGGTCTGAGCCTTCGTGCAAAGTCGCCAAGGCAGCCACTGCAGTGCTGCTGCGTGCGCTTTTTAACGGCGCCAAAGCCCTGCTAGCAGCATCAGTACTGTCAGGGGAGCTGGGGAATGCCATGCAGGCTGAACTGCCAGCCACCGTCGCCACTGCTGTTGCTGCTGTTGCCGCTGCCTCGGCACTGTCTTCAGCAGCTGTTGCACCAGGTTCACAAGCAACGCTGCCTGAGCCTGCCAGCTGCTGCAGGGAGGCATTGCTGCTGCCACGGCTCGCTGTTGCAAGCAAGGCGCTGCTGCCAGGAGACAACGTGAGCGCCAGCGTAGGCAGCCGCACAAAGCTCTGATCACTGGCAGTTCGTCTGCGCTGTTGCCAGAGGATTCTGGCATTCTTGCTGCTGCTGCTGCTGCAAAGCTACGGCTGCTGCTTCCTGCTGCTGCTGCTGCTGCTGTGAGGAGGGCAGGAGCGCACACGGGGCTTGCCTGTTACCAAGAGCTGAACTGTTGCCGAAGGAGAAGCTGTCCAAACCATGCTTGCTGCTGGTAGCAATGCGTGCTGAACAGCACTGGCTGAGCTCCAGCTGCTGCAGTGTTAGCACCAAAACCCAGTTGACAATGCAGCAGAAAACGGCTGCTCAGGTTTTGCAGACAACAGCTGCTGCTGCTGCTGCCCTGGAGCTGCAGCAGCGCCTTCATTTCCTGCTGCTGTCGCTTTCAGCCACTGGCCTAGCCTCCTGCTGAACCGGAGGGCTGGGATCAGTGTTTGCGCAGCACTTTCAGCAGCATCTCCTGCTGCAACGGCAGCAGTCACTGCTGCTGCTGCAGTGCTGTCACGCATGCCCGTGGCCGCCATCGCTGCTAAAGCATGCGCTGGTTGCGCTGCCGCTGCACGAGGTGTGTGCCTGCATGGCTCGCATCTGCAATGCAGCTTGCTGCAGACAACGCAGCAAGCAGTTGGCAGCGGCAGCGTGCAGCTTGGCACCAGCAGTGGTGTATATTCATGCGTGCTTGTGGAAGCAAGAGCGTAACCACAAGCCGCACAGCTGATCCAGGACGTCCCATGCCTTGCTGCCGAATCCTGCAGCTTGCTGTTGTTCAAGACTGAATATGCCTGTGTTGAACAGTGCAGATGACTGTTGCTGCCTGCTGCAAACATGCGACGACGGCGACATACACATATCAAGACTGTGTGTGGCGGCCCTCTCACCTTGTCGGCAGCGCTCCACTCCGCCACACACTCCTCCACAAGGCCTTTCTCGGCCACGGTTTGCCCAGGTGCTGAGGCAGCCAGGAAGCGCGCGGCACGGTTGACCGGTGGCCCAAAGTAGTCGGCACGGCCTGTCGCCCTGTGTGGGATGATGCGCGACATAACACCCTGCGAGGCAGGACGTGAGAGCAGGGGAAAGCTTGCAGCGGTCTTGAGTGATTGTAAGCAGCCATCGGTCCGCTGCCCCACACATGAGACACTTGATGCAGCTGTGACGGCAAGCAAAGCGCAGGCAGCACATGTGGCATGCGCTCAAACCACATGTCTGGAATGCACAGCATGTGGCCGGTATAAACGAAGCATGCGAGGTGCTTCCCATGCCTGCAAGCAAGGCAAGCATCACCACTGTACTGAACCCACTGCGCGTGTTCGGAGCACTGAACGTAGCAGGGGGCCGCCGGCTCTGCGTACCTTGTAGATGCCACACGTGCGGCCACGCCTCTCAACAGCAGCTCCCCGTGTTTCTCCATGCACCTCCCTGCCGGCTGGTGATGCCAGCACCTCTGGCGCCCAGTGCACACACATCAGCACCACATGCAGCAGGCAGCTCCACTCCAGTGCGTTGCCTGCACAGCACGCACGCAGCAGGTGATGCAAGAAGCAGGCATCACACAGTGCGGACTTCCGTTGACGTGACCATAAACATCAGCAGCACAAGGCAGTGCTAAGCACACAGTGGAGGGCAGTATGATACACAACAGCACTACTGCTGGACGCAGGTTTGGCAGGCAGGCAGATCCGCCGCCCCGATGCCGGTGAACCTGCGTGACTTCTAGTGTTTACCTGCCTCATGGAAAGCCAGCATGAAGATGCCGTCCTTCTCCTGCACTCGTAGCCCCTGCACGCGCTGAGCGTGGTGCGCACAGCAGAGCAGAACATCTCCAACGCCTGCTTGGCTGCGCGGCCACAGCCGGCCTCCAAGGTGCGCATGCCGTCCGGGGCACAGAATGCCACTGTCACCTGCAATAACACACGCATGGCGGCAGGCACACATGAGCTGAGCTGCATCCTTCCCACACTTGAAGCACTTCTTGTGCGCACTGGTGCAGCTGCTGGCTGCGGCAAGAGCATGTGCACAACTGCGGGCAGCACATGGGCAAGCGCGTGCAGTGTGCCGCAGTTTTTTCCTACCACTGGCAGGATCTCCCGTTTGAACAGCAGGCCATCTGGCAGCAGCGCGTCAGCAGCGGAGGGTGCCTGGAAGTAGGAGGGGTAAATCTGCAAGCACCAGGAGGCGAGAGCGGCGGCGGTACCAAATGTGTGACCGGATTTACATTGCACACTCAATCATCAAGTTCTCCATACGCGCACGCACGCACGCACTCTATAAGCACATGCGCGCACACCAACACATGCACACAAACAAACTACCAACCAAGACACACAAACCCTCATGCGGATGCGCAATCACGCACACTCAAGCGTCAAGTGCACAAACCTGCGCACACGAGCACGTGTCTATGCGCATGCATAACTGCACGCTTTTGAGCGCACGCATTGGCACTCATTGGCACGCGCGGGCGCGGGGCATTCATCAGCAAGCACACGCACACATCAGCATTCATTGCCACGCGCACGCGGGCATTCATTACCAAGCGCGCACACACATTGGCACTCATTGCCACCGCGCGCGGCGCGGGCATTTATCAACACGCGCACGCACACATTGGCACTCATTGGCACATGGGCGCGCGCGCAGGCATTCATCAGCAAGCGCGCGGACACATTGTCACTCATTGGCACGAGCCCGCGCGCGGGCATTCATCAGCAAGCGCATGCACACATTGGCACTCATTGGCACGCGCGCGCGCGGGGGCATTCATCAGCAAGCACGCGCACATTTGGCATTCATTGCCACGCGCGCTTGCGCGCACGCTCGCATTTACTAGCACGCGCGCGCACACATTGGCACTCATTGGTACGCGCGCGTGCGCGGGCATTCATCAGCAGCACGCGCACACTTGGCATTTATTGCCACTCGCGCTTGCGCGCGCGCTAGCATTTACTGGCACGCGCGCGCACACATTGGCACTCATTGGCACGCGCGGGCGCGGGCTTTTTACAGCAAGCACACGCACACATCAGCATTCATTGCCACGCGCACGCGCGGGCATTCATTAGCAAGCGCGCACACACATTGGTAATCATTGCCACGCGCGCGCGGGGGGCATTTATCAACACGCGCACGCACACATTGGCACTTATTGGCACATGCGCGCGTGCAGGCATCAGTATACGCGCGCACACATTGGCATTTATTGCACGCGCACGCGCAGGCAGTCATGAGCAAGCGCGCACACACATTGGCACTCATTGCCACGCGCGCGCGCGGGCATTTATCAACACGCGCACGCACACATTGGCACTCATTGGCACATGGGCGCGCGCAGGCATTCATCAGCAAGCGCATGCACACAGTGTCACTCATTGGCACGCGCGCGCGCGCGGGCATTCATCAGCAAGCACGCGCACATTTGGCATTCATTGGCACGCGCGCGCGCGCGGGCATTCATCAGCAAGCACGCGCACATTTGGCATTCATTGCAACTCGCGCTTGCGCGCGCGCTCGCATTTGCCAGCACGCGCGCGCACACATTGGCACTCATTGGCACGCGCGGGCGCGGGCATTCATCAGCAAGCACACGCACACATCAGCATTCATTGGCACGCGCGGGCGCGGGCATTCATCAGCAAGCACACGCACACATCAGCATTCATTGCCACGCGCACGCGCGGGCAGTCATTAGCAAGCGCGCACACACATTGGCACTCATTGCCACGTGCGGGCATTTATCAACACGCGCACGCACACATTGGCACTCATTGGCACATGGGAGCGCGCGCAGGCATTCATCAGCAAGCGCATGCACACATTGGCACTCATTGGTACGCGCGCGCGCGCGGGCATTCATCAGCAAGCGCGCGCACACTTGGCATTCATTGCCACGCGCACTTGCGCGCGTGCTAGCATTTACTAGCACGGGCGCGCACATATCGGTACTCATTGGCACGCGCGGGCGCGGGCATTCATCAGCAAGCACACGCACACATCAGCATTCATTGCCACGCGCACTTGCGCGCTACCAGCATTTACTAGCACGCGCGCGCACACATTGGCACTCATTGGCACGCGCGCGCGCGCGGGCATTCATCAGCAAGCACGCGCACACTTAGCATTCATTGCAACTCGCGCTTGCGCGCACGCTCGCATTTGCCAGCACGCGCGCGCACACATTGGCACTCATTGGCACGCGCGGGCGCGGGCATTCATCAGCAAGCACACGCACACATCAGCATTCATTGCCACGCGCGGGCGCGGGCATTCATCAGCAAGCACACGCACACATCAGCATTCATTGCCACGGGCACGCGGGCATTCATTAGCAAGCACGCGCACACATTGGCATTTATTGCCACGCGCATGCGCGGGCAGTCATTAGCAAGCGCGCACACACATTGGCACTCATTGCCACGCGCGCGCGCGGGCATTTATTAACACGCGCACGCACACATTGGCACTCTTTGGCACACGCGCGCGCGCAGGCATTCATCAGCAAGCGCGCGCATACATTGGCACTAATTGGCACGTGCCCGCGCGCGGGCATCCATTTGCAAGCGCGCACACATTGGCAATCATTGGCACGCGCGCGCGCGCAGGCATTCATTTGCAAGGGCGCACACACATTGGCACTCGTTGGCACATAGGCGCGCGCACAGGCATTCATCAGAAAGCGCATGCACACATTGGCACTCATTGGCACGCGCGCGCGCGGGCATTCATCAGCAAGCACGCGCACACATTGGCAATCATTGCCACGCGCGCTTGCGTGCACGCTCGCATTAACTAGCACGCGCGCGCACACATTGGCACTCATTGGCACGCGCGGGCGTGGGCATTCATCAGCAAGCACATGCACACATCAGCATTCATTGCCACGCGCATGCGGGCATTCATTAGCAAGCACGCGCACACATTGGCATTTATTGCCACGCGCACGCGCGGGCAGTCATTAGCAAGCGCGCACACACATTGGCACTCATTGCCACGCGCGCGCGCGGGCATTTATCAACACGCGCACGCACACATTGGCACTCATTGGCACATGGGCGCGCGCAGGCATTCATCAGCAAGCGCATGCACACATTGTCACTCATTGGCACATGGGAGCGCGCGCAGGAATTCATCAGCAAGCGCATGCACACATTGGCACTCATTGGTACGCGCGCGCGCGGGCATTCATCAGCAAGCGCGCGCACACTTGGCATTCATTGCCACGCGCGCTTGCGCGCGCTCTAGCATTTACTAGCACGCGCGCGCACACATTGGCACTCATTGGCACGCGCGCGCGGGCATTCATCAGCAAGCGCGCGCACACATTGGCACTAATTGGCACGTGCCTGCGCGCGGGCATTCATTTGCAAGCGCGCGTACACATTGGCACTCATTGGCACGCGCGCTTGCGCGCACGCTCGCATTTGCCAGCACGCGCGCGCACACATTGGCACTCATTGGCACGCGCGGGCGCGAGCATTCATCAGCAAGCACACGCACACATCAGCATTCATTGCCACGCGCACGCGGGCATTCATTAGAAAGCACGCGCACACATTGGCATTTGTTGCCACGCGCACGCGCGGGCAGTCATTAGCAAGCGCGCACTCACATTGCCACGCGCGCGCGCGGGCGCGGGCATTTATTAACACGCGCACGCACACATTGGCACTCTTTAGCACACGCGCGCGCGCAGGCATTCATCAGCAAGCGCGCGCATACATTGGCACTAATTGGCACGTGCCCGCGCGCGGGCATCCATTTGCAAGCGCGCACACATTGGCAATCATTGGCGCGCGCGCGCGCAGGCATTCATTTGCAAGGGCGCACACACATTGGCACTCGTTGGCACATAGGCGCGCGCGCAGGCATTCATCAGCAAGCGCATGCACACATTGGCACTCATTGGCACGCGCGCGCGCGGACATTCATTCCCGACATTTGATGACACGCGCCCATACCAGCACACATCGGCACGCGCGCGCACACATGCAACCATCGACACGCACAACAAAATGCACTCATCGACACGCACAACAATATTCACTCATCGACAAGCACAACAAAATGCACTCATCGGCACGCGCGCGGACAAAGGCACTCATCGTCACTCGCGCCCACACAGGTGCACTCGTCAGCACGTGCGCCCACGTAGGCACTTATCAGCAAGCGCGCTCACACATGTGCAATCTATCACGCACGCGCACACGGGCACTCCTCGGCACGCGCGCCCACATATGCACTCATCAGCACGCGCGCTCCCACAGGCGCAATCTGTCACGCGCGCTCACGCAGGCGCTATCTGTCACGCGCCTAAAATCGGCCCGCAGCGAACCCAAACATGCGCTCATTGGTGCGCGTGCACACGAGCACTCATCGGCACGCGCGCGCACATACGGGCACTTATCGGCTCGCGCGCGGACAAAGGCACTCATCGGCACGCGCCCCCACAGGCACTCATCAGCACGCGCGCCCCCACATGCGCAACCTGTCACGCGCGCTCACACCAGCGCTATCTGTCATGCGCGCCTAACATAGGCCCTCACAGGCACGCGAGCCCAAACATGCGCTCATTAGTGCGCTTGCACACGGGCACTCATCAGCACACGCGCGCACACAGGCACTCATCGGTTCGCGCGCGCACACGGGCACGCATTGGCATGAGGCGCACCGAGGCACAAATGGGCTAGCGAGCCCATGCATGCACTCAGCGGCACGCACGCGCGCACACGGGCATATATTGGCACCCGCTCCCACACAAGCACTCATTAATACGCGTGCCCACACAAGCAATCATCGGCACGTGAGACCACAGGGGCACTCGTCAACTCGCGCGCACACATAGCCTTTCATTGGCACGCACACATACAGGCGTACGTACATGCACACATTGGCACGCGCGCCCACACATAATTTCACATTGACAAGCGCCAATACATGCACTCATCAGCACGTGCGCACACACAGGCACTCATCAGCACGCGCGCCCACACCGGCACTCATCAGCACGCGCGCCCACACACGAGCAGTCATCAGCACGTGCGCGCACATGGGCACTTATTGGCATGCGAGGGCACACAAGCAGTCATCAGCACGTGCGTGCACATGGGCACTTATTGGCATGCGAGCGCACAGAGGCACTCGTGGCCACGCGAGCACACACAGCCACTCATTGGCACGCGCCCATACAGGCACACATTGGCAAGCGCTCCCATACATAGCCATACATTGGTACGCGCCCACACATGCACTCACCAGCACGCACGCGCCACACACTCGGCTATTCTTTACGCGTGCTCACACAGGCGCTATCTGTCAGCGCACCTAAACAGGCGCTCACAAGCGCGCGCGCCCAAACATGCGCTCATTGGCGCGCGCACATACACAGGCACTCATCGGCGCGAGCGCCGACAAATACATTCATTGGCACGCGCGCACACACAGCCACTCAACTGCTCTTGCACAAGCATAGATGTGCATACTTGACATGCATGCATGCATGCATAGATGCCCTTGTTTGGATGCATGCCCTTGGATTTGCATGCATGCATGCATGCATGCATGCATGCATGCCCTTGGCTTGATGTGCATGCATCAAGGCCCTTGGTGTATCATGGCAGGCGTGCATGTTGTACCATGTAGCCTGCTGCATGGTGACGCAGTCAAAGCCCACATGCTTGCTCACAACACCCACGTACAGCACGATGCAGCAGCTGCAAGCACGCGACACATGCAAGAGAACATCAGCAACAAAAAACATCAGAAAGATACAACATGCACACATACAAGCATTCAACAGCAACAGCGTGGCACACCATTCTCCCGCCTCACCTGCCGCTGTGTCGCCAGCGCAGGGAAGTGCGCGGTCCTAGGCGCCAGCCGCCGCGTTACAATCTGTGTGAGATGCACACCCTGCAGTGCCATAGCTGGGCTGCCAGGCACCACTGAGCTGGCTAACCCTTCTAGCCAGTGACTCCCCAAGTCAATGACCATGGGGATATGCTCATTGTCCTGGATGGCGGATGATGCAGCTGCTGTTGGGCTGGCCTCGCTGTGTGACAGAGTAACGGCTGCCATGCTGCCGGCGTCCCTGGCGGGAAAACAGGGACATGTACATGGAAGGAGAGGACATGCCGAGAATTGATTAAAAGCTCACGCACGTGCCGTTAGGGCGTTTGCCAGATGAAGCGCATACAAGCCTTTGGGACAAGCAACCACGCAAACGCTGCATTTGGTGCATGATGCTGGTTGGCATGCTCCTGCAGGTTGCACAAGGGAGCTGCGCAGTGCGTCACAAACATGAGCAACTAATTTTTTTAATGGCTTTGCGTGCGCAGCAAGTGCAGTTTGGGTACCTACTTGGGCTTGGAACCACCCGCTGCAGCAGCAGCTTCCAAGTCCGGCAGCTCCACAGAGCCTGTGCCTGCAAACCTGGTGCCGAATCCTAAGCTCGACGAAAACAGGTGCCCCGGGAAGGGCACGGCACCTGCATGCAACAGGAACAAACAGAGCAGACAGCGCATGAGCATGTCAGCAACAGTGATTTTGTGTAGCAACTTTGCATTGGATGAACCAAGGCGGCCTGCAGTATGTCAAACACATGGTGCATACAACAAGCAGTAGGCAGGCGCCTTGGAGTGTTACAAGCCCCTTGAGCCTGTTCCTGCAAGCGTTTGCTTGGACCTGTGCAAGGTGAAGGCATGCAAGTGAGTGCAGCATGCAAGGCGCAGGTGTCGTGGCAGCGAAGACAAGCTCGGCATGCACACTCATGTTCTGCGCGCAAGCAGTTGTGCGCTACCTCAAAGAAGCCGTTTGATCAGCACACCTTCCTGAAGCCGTTTCACTGCACATTTAAAACAAAAAAACAACTAGGATGGCATGGCAGACAGCACAGCAAACCACAATCTACAATCTTGAATTGGCACTTACTTGATGTCATTATGGCATTGACAGACCTGCTTCTGGTGTGTGATGCAGGCCACAGCCACCGCAGCCAACCAGCACCAGCTGTGGCTGAGCTGTCCATACAGGGCACGACAGCAGGAACACGCAGGTTAGCACCAGCGCCTGCTGCGGCACCACTGCCTGCAAGTCCAAGGTGGGGGACCTGGTAACCATGGCTGCTGTGTTTGTGACCCTTCATGTTGGGCGGAGGCTGGTGCAGCTGCTGCTGGTGGTGTTGCTGCTGCACCAGAGAGTATGTGCCATCGTTGGTGACATCACCATCTCTGCTGCTGCTGCTGGATGTTGTGCTGCTGGACCTGCCTGCTGGACGACCTGCGCAGGGAGACGATGAACAGCGGTGCGGTGGGTGGATATGGCTTGGTACACCAGTGCGGTGGTATCCCAACATGTGTTCTTCAGAGCTGAATCCCTCAAGCAACCGCTGCAGCTGCTGCAGCCGGCAAGCAATGACGAGCTGCCGCTCATGCTCGCACTTGTGTTCAGTTTTCACGCGCACCTCAGCCACTGAGCACAAGGCAGCGCCCGCACCTTGAAGCAACGTGCTGTCACCCAGATGCTGCTGTTCGCTGCCCAGAGCAGATGTGCCTGCTGCTGCAACCCCTGCTGTGCCTGCTGCTGCTGCTGCCTCCCCTTCCGTCAGCATGAGGCGCACCCCCAGCTCTGCCAGGCGCGAAGCAACGCTGCCGAAGCTCTGCGGGCCCAGCAGCACCTGTGTCAGTGGCAGCACACAAGACGTGATCAGGACACCAGCTGAGACAACTGGGGTTGCAATCTGTAGGTGACATATTCATGCGCGCAAGTCAGACTTCACATGTGCACTTGCGCACAGTGGTGGAAAGAGAGTCGTGCATGCGTGGGTGTGAAACCGCATGCAGGGGTGAGCACACGACTCAGCAAGTGAAAACATGCAAGCATGCTTCCTGAGCTGAGTCTGCAGATGCTCGACGGGCTGCACAGCCACCCCAAGGGCTGCGCCAACCACCCAAAAGTGTTGCAACTGGCACGTCTTCGACCACAAGAACAGCCGCAAGCAGTCGATGCTCAGTGGGTGCAGAGCTGGCGTAGCTCCGCACACTGACCTGACCACCTGCCGGCAGGTCACTGAGTGCAGCCACCAAGTCAGCGACTGGGCCAGCATACATGAGCGTGTTGGTGAGCTCATGCGCATGCACCACAGAAGGAATGCCTGCAGGCACAGCACAGCACACCACAGAGCAGCATCGGATGCAGAGCGGAGGGCATTCAAGCAGATCAAAGGAACAGCCCAAGTGTACACGCGTCCTGGGCAGCCCGCGTAGAGAAAGCATCAAGGGCCAAAGCGTGCAGGCACAGCACAAAGGACAGCACAATCAGACCTCGTATTGTGCAGCGTGGTATAACACAGGCATGCTACAGCTGGCATATCACATGAAGTGTGGCACAGTGCGGGATGCAAACACACAGAACAGTACCGATCCTGGTTAGCACGGTACGGCAAGACAAACGTGTACCAACCAGCAAGCCCTGAGCAGCACTGAAGAAACACACCAAGACAACAGCACTGGTACGAGTTTGGTGCCAAGGTGTGCTGCAATGTGCCATTTCATCATAGCAGATCAGCTGGAGCAGCCTACCTGTACTAATGGCCACCCTCACCCGTAGACCCCTGAACAGCAGCTCGCCTGGCCTGCTGCTGTCTGCTTTGCTGCTGTAGGCAGTGCCTGCCTTCTCATGCGACAGCAGTGCCTCTGGCCAGTCAGCTTCCAGCATTGCCTGTTGCATTGCTAGGCTCCAGCACACAGCGTCAAAGGCATCGTGGAACGCGATGGTGAAGCTGTCGCCCTCTGTTGTCACCTCGTAGCCGCAGTACCTGCATGCACAGGGCAAACAGTGTGCACACCGGCAATTGACGGAAGGAGGTGCGCAGCCAATGACGTCAACGCGCCAGGGGGAAAGCTGTCAAAATTCATGCCGTGTTGTCGGCAGCTGCCCAGCTGGGTGCTGCATGCAATTGCAGCCATGGCTGCATGTCCTCCAGCTGCTGCTCCTGCGCGGTCTCGAGCCACGTGCTGCTCCCTGCCTGAGCACGTTGCAAACTACGCTGCAATGCGCGCCCTGCTGCCGCCGCTGCGCACCTGCCGATGAGGCTGCGCATGACGCTGTCGTGCACCTCCTGCGCCAGTGTCATGACGGCGTAGTCCCACTCCCACAGCTCTGTGGAGCCCTCCACATCAGTCACCACCAGCGTCACCTCGCGCAGCACCCTGTAGATAGGCACATGAAGGGCAGGATGCGTCACGCGCAGCCACTGCTGCAGCACCCAACAGCGCTGCTCGCAGCGCCCAGTAAGCACAAGAGACGGTGCAGATGCAAGATCCACGGCTAGCCGTAGCAGCTGCTGCACATTCCCTTGTGCTGCTCTGCATCAATAAGGCACATCACAAGTTTGAGCAGGTGCTGACCGCCGCACCTGTCGTTGCCGTCGCTGATTATGCCGGGCGCGTTGCGGCGCTTCCAGGCCTCCGTGAGGTGGATGGCATCGTGGCTGCGCTTGAGGTAGCGCAGGTAGCGCATCAGCGCAACGCTGAGCAGCACCAGGCCCACCGACACCGCCAGGCAGGGCACCAGAATCACGACGACCAGCACCTGCGGCAGCGGACAACGTGCACATGGTCACGACTTGATCATCAGAACACCGGCTCCTTGCAGCGCAGGCGCTGTGTGCATGTGCACAAAGTGCCTGCACGTGAATGAATTGTGGCAGTGCGATTAGTGCGCCGACAGGCAGCTGCAAAGTACTGCGCCAAGAGCTGCTGTGCGTGCTGGTGCGAGTTTTGCTGCTGTTTGCGCACCCACCGCCTGTGACAGGTTGGTGCTGTCGTCTTCTGCCAGCATGCCAGGTTGGCCAGGCACTGAGACTGCGCAGCCAATGCCATTGTAGTACATGTCACTAATGATGACCTGGCGGCGCAGCAGCAGCAGCAGCAGTAGCAGCAGCGGCAGCAGCAGCAGAAGTGTTACAGCAGCTTTAGTACAGGTGTGTGTCTCTGGTAGATGGTATGCCTGTGGCATTGCCTAGGTGTGGGGTGTAGGGGCAGCACGCAACCACTGTGATTGCACGTCAATGACTGCATTGCATCATCAACCACGTTGCAGCTTGCAAGCAACAGAGCTTTACAATGCGACACCCAGATGCGACCGCTGGCAACGCCACTGTGCTGCATCTGGGAGTACAGCCTCGCACCTCAGGCTCCGGTGCACCTCTGTACACTCTTGCTAGCTTGTCTGCTTTATCCCGCTGCGTTGAAAAGGCAATGACTGGGCATTCCAGGCCACTGTGGTCATAGTAAAAGGTGTTGGACTGCTGCAGCAGCCAGGGTGGCAACGGGCAGGGCAGTGGCTGCTCTGTTGTAGCATTGCATGCCATGCGCGTGCCCTCAACATTCAACTGCCTGTGGCACAGAAGTAAGTGTTCGACAGCAGCAGCAGCAGCAGCAGCAGCAGCAGCAGCACAGCCACTACTTACAAGAGCACAGCTGGTGAAACTAGAGCTGTGCTGCAGGACAAGGTAATGACACGGACTGCAGCCGTGCTTCAGCACAGTAAAAGTGTAGCACACTGCTGCCTGTCAACGGCTGTCAGGCCAGCTCATAAGTTATATTGCTGGTTAATGCAACTTTACCAAGAACACCTGTAAGAAATGCCATCGTGTGTGACACCCTGATGATCTTGTCACAGGCAAGGCAACTTCGATGCTTGCCGCAGCTGCTGCGTGCAAGGCTACTGCAATGCCTGCAACAGCTGCCAAATCACCAGCTAGGAGTTGGCACACATTGCTTCCACTAGTAGCTGCCTGGCTAGCAGTTATCTTTTGCTGCTGCTGCTGATGGGGGTGGGTGCTGCACAGTCAGTTTTGATCCAGTGACCATACCAGAACCTAGGAGACACACTCTTGACACAATGCAGTACTGTGATGTTTCACAACATTTGATGCTGATATATACAGCAGCTGCTGCTGCTGCTGCTGCTGCTGCGCACCACAAATATGGGAGCTTGCCCAGGCTGCTGGGCAGCGTGCCTTGCAGGCCTGCAGAAACAGACCAGCAGCAGGATGCAGGGGTGACGAACTCCACAGGTTGCCAACAGCTGTTGCATGTTTGGAACATCTGATGCGCCAACATTCTGTCCTGCAGGTCCAACTACAGACACATCACTGAGCTAACAGGCTTCCTGCAAGAGCTTCTGCAGTTGCTGCTGGAGTCTCATCTTCTTATCTGCTACATACCACGCTCCATAGCGACTCTGGCTGCACGCGCCACTGCCACACCTGACTGTGCTTTAATGAAATGACACGTAGGGGTACTGTTACATGACAAAGTCCAGATGACGCACCTCTGTTATAGCTGATGTCCAGTGCTTGCAGGTCCGGCAGCTGCGCAAACAAATCTGGCAGTGTGCCTTTCAGCCCAACTGCAGGCAGTTCCAGTGCACTGACGGAGTACCAGGAGCCTGAGCCTGCCCCACAGATGTCCAACTCTTCTGTAAGTGTTTGACCGCAGCAGGTGACCCCCCACCACCAGCAGTAGCTGGTGTTGGCTGCAGCCCAGGGTGACATGCCCAGGTCTCCAATTCCTGCGAGGCGTGCCATTGCGTGCGCACAAAACACAATGAAGGGGATAACCAGGGTAAACAGTTGTGTGCAGGTGCTGCACTGATGATGTGAGCGGTTTGCTTGCCACGCACCCCTGCAGTAGCTGCTGCAGTTGGGCTGCTGTGGGTGATATGGGTGAGAGAGGCTGGTGTACGCGCTTTCGACGAACCTGGCAGACGGGAGTTGGTGACGACAAGTTCTGAAGACATGCCAATAGCTTGCAGGAGCTCGAGCAGGGCCGTCCTCTGGTCAGGGAGGTCGTTTGCTGCCTGGAAGTACTGCATGTCTACCGGCACGTACTGTGCAGCGGCATGGCTGGCTGAAAGTACAATCAGAAGCAGTAGCATACATATTGCTCGCTTGCAGCCAACCATGTTCCTTGTGTCCGTCCTCCTCAATCCATCATCGAGATGAAGTTCCGAGAGGAGACTCAGATCAGGTATGCATTTGTATTAAACATTCACCGCTGTGGCATCGACGGCTGGCGCTGCTGCACGAACTGGAGTAAGCTGCCCCAACTTACTTAGGCCAAGTAGGGCTCGGCAGTGCGCATAACATCATTGAGGTGACCAGGTCACCGTGACCTGTCAAGTCATGTAAACCTTATCTTGCGCTTGTGCACCCCAGTACTTGATCCTGATCAATGTTTACCGTGTCGTTCGCCTGCATGCAGCAAGCACAACTCGGAGCCTGCACACACACTTGAACAGCGTCTGGCAGTACTGCCAGGACAGCCACACACTGACCTGCAAGTCGTTCTTACCATGTTGCCAGCGCTGATTCATCAAACGTTTCATCGTTTACCTTTGCGTTCCGTGCAGCTAGCTGCAGCCTGGAAGCAATGTGCAGCAGCATCTGCAGCAATCGCCAGTGTCAGTGCTGCAGGAGCAGCAGCACCAGCCAGCATGCACAGCTCAGCCCCCATATTGCAGGAGAATCAGCAGCAGCAGCAGCAGCAGCAGCAGCAGCAGCAGCAGCAGCAGCAGCAGCAGCAGCAGCAGCCAAGACACTTGCTCCCTGAAGGTGTCATGGTACTGCCTATGCCTTCTCTGTCTCATGCCATGGAGCGAGGCACTGTCAAGCGCTGGCTAAAGCAGGAGGGGGAACTCTGCCGTGAATATGACCTGGTGAGACACGCAGCCTCTGGGCACACTTCCAGGTGCCCTGCGTAGGAAGTGGCTGAGCTTATGTCAAGCTTGGCAGTTGCCCAGGCTTTCAGCAGCAAAGCCAAGCCATGTGGCAAATCACCATGCGAGGTGAGCTGCACTAGTGGATTCTTAGAGCAATGGATTGGCTGCTGAAAAGTGCCTGGTGGGTGCCTTTAAAGCCCAATGCAGATGTGTTTGCACAGCATTTCACGTGCGGATGCGCGTGTCAGCACAACCAGGTACGTGGCCTCAGTCAGCTGGGAGCTAGCAGCAAGTATGTTGTCAGCAGCAAGCATGTTATCAGCGCTGGCACAAAGTCAAAACTGCTGTGTCCTGTGCAGTGGTGCTTCATTCTGCAGAATGTGCTAGGCCTTGAGCTTGCTGCGCTATACCTGCTTCTCTGCAGGTGCTGGAAGTGGAAACAGAGACTCTGGTGGAGGAAGCATACAGACTAGATGACTTTGCAGGGAAGGTGACGCTGCTCATAGAAGCAAATGAAGAAGCATGGCTGGCAAAGCAGTTGGTACCTGAAGGCAGCGAGCTGCCTGTTGGCCAACCTATTGCACTTTTTTGTGAAGAACAGGAGCAGCTGAAGCAGGCAGTACAGCAGGAAGCAGCTGTGGCGCGTGTGAGCAGCGTGTATGAGCACGAGGTTGAAAGCGCACAAAGTATACGCATGCTGATATGGCAGAGCTACTTGAAGGAATCAAACAAGGGGTCGGGCAGCAGCTGCGGTTGCATGTGATTTAATTTGCAGCGAAGGTGTTTGCTGCAGCTGCCAGGGGTAATGAAAGCACGCAGCTGGTTGGGCAGCTGGGAGTCTTGACTTGAGCTTGCGTTGCAGGATTGGCACGTGGCTGGGCACATGCTCAGTGAGCTGTGGTATGCTGCTAGGCTCTCTGCGTGGCAATTTGGCACGTTTAGGTTAGGTTGCACAACACATACCTATTTATGTGGCACTTAACAGATATGTGGTACGTAACAGACATGTGGTACTTGACAGATGTATCTGTGTATCGACATCACTGCACGTGTGTACATTATGTACAGTAGGTGGCTGTGGGCAGGTGTTTATGTCATGTGGCGGGTGACAGTCGCAACCATGTCTCTTGGCTGGGGATGATTGCAATGTGCGCTGTACAATGCAGCCCTTGGTGTTGTCCTGAGTTCGAAGCATGCAAATTCAAACTAAAAGTAAACTGTGCATGTGAGCTTGTGCTTCTAGCAAGCGATCGGGGATGCTCTGGTGCCTGGCAGTGCCATCAGAAGTCATCGCTTTGCATCAGGCCGCTGCAGCAGTGCGGCTTGGCCCTGTGTATTATCGCAGTGCGGTAGATCTTGGTGGCCAGCATCGCTTTCCTACGGGTTGACGGATCAACGGTCTGCTTGTCACCCCGTGACTAGCGTCCGGGTTTGCATTGCAAAGTGACGCGTGTGTTGACTGGGCGTTCCATTTCGATTGTAGCACTTACCGCTGTCTGTGAAAGGCTGAAACGTTAAAACAAAGCGAACTGTATGGTTTACAAGCGACTTACGTGACGCCCGGCTGGCCAGCATGGTGCGAACCAGCAGCAAGTGGAATGCCTTCAGCAGGTGTGATGCTGGCGAGCCCGAGCAGGACTTTGGCGATTATGTCAGTGGAGGGGAGGGACAGAACGCCACACTGCTGAACAGGATGTCACTGGACCCACAGCAGAGGTTGGTTGAAGCGGTGCCAGTCTTCTGCTCCAGTCTGCTGCTGGAACGGTTCCACAGCAGATGTACTGTACGGTACATGCGTGCTACCCATTACTACTCACAGGCAACAACTGCTGCAAACATGCTCAACCTACTCGCAGGCCATCTACACCACGCTTCTTGGGCTCACCTCGCTTTGAAGGCTTTGAAGCGGCTGGGGGCGTGGTCAGGGAGGGCTCTGGGCTGCCAGCAACCGAAGAGGACGATGGTATGCAAGGCAGGGTGAGCAACCAACTGGCACCACAACAGCAAATGGTGCTGGCATGACTTGCAGCAACACACGGCTGGTGTGTTGGTGCTGCACATAGCATTTGATTTGCACTGTGAGCGGATCCTGCAAGCTGCAGTATGCTGCAGCAGCTTAAGTGACACATGCGCACTCTTCGCAGGAGTACGAGGACAGCGCAGCACCAAGATCGCTGGAAGGCAAGCTCGTCATCTTACCTGAAGGCAGCTTTTGCACAGCGTGAGTCACAGCAAAAGCAGCCGCAGTCTCAGGCCTGCACACAGCCACAGCTACAAGACGATTGCTTACAGCACTGGCCAGCAGCAGCACTGCTGCGTGTACGGCGGAACGCTTAGCTGGAGGCAACGGCACCAGCTACAGCATGACCAGCATCAAGCCAGTTGTCGTGTGTGCAAGGAGCAGTGCCAGCTGCATGTTGTGGTGCTTCTTCTTCTGCAGGTGGATGCAGATCCAGCTGGCTGTGGCCATGTATATCATCTGGGTGATCCTGTGCGCGTGGTGAGCAGAACAGCAACAGGCACAAGCTCCGCATGTTGTTGTTGCAAATCGTTTGTAAGCAGCCATAAGGGCACCCTGTGTGCTGAGCCAAGATAAGTTTAATGCATGCCGCTCCAAATGTATTATGAAGTAGCGTGGTAAGCACACACTTGGACCTGCCAACTCCTGTGTGTGCCTGGCGACTGCTCATACATCTGCCCATGCCCTACCTGCTCCCTTTGCTTGTTGCATGCTGCCGTAGGGCTTCAACATCCCATCAGAGGGCTTATGGTTCTGGTTTGAGGGCATGATTGATCTGTTCTTCTACATTGACCTTGCGCTGAACTTCTTCACAGCATATGAGGTGCGCCACTTCAACTAGGATGGCGTCCAAAGTACCTGGTGTGAACAATGCGCAACAGTTGCCATGCAGCGCAAGGGGGGCGTCTTTGACAGATGGTGTGTGGGCGACGGAAAGGAGCGTGGAGAACATGGCCAATAAGCAGCAGCGCACTCACAGACGCCAGGTCACTGTGCTGTGAGCTGAGCAAGCAGCGATGCGGCTTTTGTCTTTGCTTGCAGGACTCATTAACAGGTGACATCATAACAGACCACAGGGCCATTGCGCGGCGCTACCTCAAGGGGTGGTTTGCCATAGACGTGTTGGCCACGTTCCCTGTTGACTACATTGTGCGGGGCGTGGAGGTGGGTAGCTGTCTCATGGTATTTTACAAATTGATGCGCCCAGAACACTCCGCAGTGCAGCCAGCAACAAGCCGCCACCAGCTTTACAGCAGCTGGTGCACCAATGCAACATCTTATTAAAAGATCATAAAGTATACACGAATGCCATAGTCAATGTGGAGGATATGTTTACGCACTGCTGTGCTGCAGGGCACCTGGATGTGTTCTCTGCGCGGTGACTGCTCTTGGAGCATTATCTACAGCAGCGGTGTCAGCCTCATCAGCATGCTGCGGCTGCTGCGCTTCTTTCGCATCGTGTGGATAATGAAGCACGTTAAGTTCATGAACTTCTCAACCATCCTGGGCAGTTTTGCGGTGAGCAGGCGGGAGATAAAAGGTATGGCATACGGTTTGGCTGCCAGTAACAGCTTGCAGCAGCAGTGGCTGTGGATGGCAGACAGAGCAATTGTTGTGCAACCATCCCCACATGAGCTGTGGGCTGGTTGCGTATGCTGCAACCCAGCAGCCTCTGTGCACACTGCATCGGGTGCATCGCGAACAGCACAGCCATGTGTAGACCTAGTTATGCTGCCTGCTTCTTCAGGATGACCTGTACACCATCCTGCCCATCCTGAGCATCACTGAGCTGGTCATCATCCTCATCTACCTGGGGCACATCAGTGGCTGCTTCTTCTACCTGCTGTCAACACCTGCCTGGCAGACCAAACGTGAGCAGATGGTCTGCTGATGTCTTGTACGCCCTTGTTCCAGCTGTTCCTGCTGCCTTACAGTGATGACGCTGTCCTTTCACCACCTGTCCACTTGAGCAACACTGGTGAATTACCAAATACCAGATACCAAATACCAAAGCAGGGCCACAGGCCCACCCACTAAGGAGCCAAACAAGGCTCATGGGGTCCCACAACAGCCAAGGAGTACCAATCCAACCAACTTATCCAAGGCCTCAACAAGTTCTGAAGATTCCGTCTCTGTTTTACACACATCTTCAGATGCAGCTGCTGCATGTGTTACATCGAAAGCTGACAACTGCCCTCAGACACAGTGACAATGCCTGCTGTGCAGATGAAAAGACGCTGATAGCTGATGGGGAAATAACAACCTG
>JACERP010001496.1:0-19542 GCA_014080715.1 Scenedesmus sp. NREL 46B-D3 | reverse complement strand
GTAGATCTACTGGACAATGTACTACTGCAGTCGACGTCATGCAATGATTGCAGTGAAGCGCTGATGACTGATGCATAAGATGATTCTCTGAATAGCTAGGCTGTACAGCCAACATGTTGGCTGATGGTGTCCTCAACGTGCGTTACATGTGCACCAAGCGGTGGAGCATCATGATCACAACCCTCAACCCTGATCAATATGACAAGCTATGACGGACATTGACGCCGCTGAGCCTAGGCCATGCACAGCTGATAGCTCAGGCGATGGTGTCAACTTGTGGTTCGTCCGCAGCAGCGCATGCCGTATGCATGCTGCGCAGTGTGCAATCCCATGGGGAAGCCTGGCCAGGCTGTTACCAGCTCAACGTTGACCGCTGCACGCACTGTGCAGCACTCTCTACAACGGGGCGCCAAACAAGTGCACGCATCAGGCGGGGCTGGCGCCTGCTCGAAGTCTGTCAGCAAACGCCCCGACCGCCTCTGCTGCTGCTGCCAGCCTCTCAACTGGCTGCACCAACGCAAACCTAACAAAGCCTACCCGCCAGGGCCAAAACCACGACCAGGTGCCAGCGCCACACCCGTCTCTGCTACCAGCTGCTGGCAGAACTGCAGGTCATCCAGCTGCACATCCTCTGGCAGCTTGGCCCACCACATACATGCCTGCGCAGTGCAGCAAAGGCAGTGCCACAGCAGGGCATGTGCAGCACCGCATGAGTACACCAAGCCTCTCATAGGTGAGTGCAGCCTGCCTAGCAGTACCTGAAGCTGTTGGATGTTGCAGTTGCATGCCTTCAAACCGCTGGATGTCTTGGTTGCATGACATACAGACTAGCAGCTCTGTCGCTGCCTACTGGGCGTGCTCGCCATGCACATGCAACGCAGCCAGCTGTGACAGGCAGCGAAACATGCTAGTGCTGAGCTTGCACCCGGGCAACCACACAGCAACTCTGCGGTGGTGTGACACAACGTGCGACACTCACAAGCTTGGGGCTCCGGCAACTGCCAGCCGTGCTGCTGCAGGTGCTGCACCAGTGCTGCAGCGCGCCGCTGCCACACGGCTGTGTAGTCCCTGACCCGCTGCTGCGGCAGCTGCAGGCAGGCCGCCCCCATGCGCTGGATGCCCAGGTACTGGTTGAAGTCTATGGAGGCCTGCGGCGCCAGCAAACGCAGGTGTGTGGGCATGAAGCAGGCGACGGTCGGCGTGTTGGGCGCGGCATCAGCTGCATCTGCGGCTGTGCCTGGTGCATGGAATGGCAGACCTAGGGGACTGCAAGCTGCAGGCTATCCAGCTTGCACAACCACGAAGGAGACACGTTGCTGCCGGCTGATGGCGGTCTGCTCGTCAACGGCGCCAGGCGCATTGCCTGCATGGGGTTGGGAACACCCCTGACAGCAGGTGGTAGCAGGCCATCACACGTCCAGCACAGCAGGTATGCCATTGCTACACACCTAGTGGAGGCTGCTGGTGATCAGCTCTGCCTGTAAGAAACTAGTTTGCGCTTGATACCCGGCATTCGACACCTGCTTGAAACGCTGCGCCAACTTGTGCACTGCCGCCAGCTTGTGCGCTGTCTAGGGCCAGGCCCTCCCCCTGAAGTTCAGCACACCATGCAGTTGTGCAGTCACAGCATCACGCCCAAGCACTGCGTTCCAAGGCGTATCGATCTCACCTTCACTGCCTCCAGTGCTGCGATGGCCTGTGCATTGCCCAGCGCCAGTCCCAGCCTGAAGCCGCCCAGCTGGTAGCTCTTGGCAAAGCTGAACAGCTCGACGCAGCGGCTCACCGCACCAGGCAGCGACAGCGGCGACACCGCTGCATCCCTGTCATACACCTGCATGAGCAGTCACAGCCGTAAGCAGGTGTGGTATTCTCGGCGAATCAAATTTTGAGCTCCGCTCACCCCAGCAGCTCAGCGTGCCACCGTGACTGTGCCCTGGGCACCTGCCTCTGTGAGCCCTGCTCAGCGCACCCAGGCAGGTGCAGTGCACGCCCGACACCCAGGCAGCAGCAGCGCCCATGCACCTGGCAGACGTACGGGTTGTCGTGTACCAGCAGCAGGTCATGCTGCTCGCAGAACCGCAGCACGTCCCGCCAGAAAGCCTCATCGGCGACAGCCCCAGTGGGGTTGTTGGGGTAGTTGAGCAGCAGGCAGCTGCAGCGCGCTGCTGCGGCAGCGTCGACCCTGCTGAGGTCTGCCAGGCGGGTGTCCGGGTGCAGCGGGACGTACTCCTGCTGGAGGCCAGCAATCCTGACTGCAGAGACAAGGAACAGGAGAGGCAGCGGTGCAGACAGAGACGGCGCTGTCAGGGGGTGGACGGCGTCCACTGAAGGCGTGCCCCACAGCGTGCGTTCGGCATGTAGCTGGACTTGTCAGTGGAGTAGCTCGTGTGTGGGGCTGGGGCTCGCTGGGGATGCAGCAGCAGCTGTGCAGGCAGAGGGTGCTAAGAGGGCAGCGCGCTGCACCTCACACGCCAGGATGGAGAGATGGAGGGTAGCCTTCACCCACCTGCCCCAAAGTAGGAGGGGTAGGCGACGTCAGTCATAAGTATGCCATCCCCGGGGTCCGCGACCGCCATGAGCAGGTGCGCCAGACCCTCTTGCGACCCCAACAGACTCAGCGCCTGGGTTTCAGGGTCCAGCCTGACGCCGTAGGTGCGGTCAAACCAGTCGACGGCAGCCTGCAGCAGCGGCATGGTGCCGCTCTTGAGGCAGTACTTGTGGCTCGCAGGGTCGTTGAGGGAGGCCTGCAGCCAGAGCAGTTGGCAGGGCAGCTCAACATGCAGTCGATGCGTCGCATCTGGAGGTGACATATCATGAAAGCAAGGTAGGCGTCTCCTACCAGGAGAGAGTGCGACACAGTGCTTCATGTGCTTCGTGCCGTGACTGTGAGCCGGGTGCAGGTGCACCTCCCACACCAACAAATGCGGGCCAGTTGCTTGCAGGGCTTGAGCACGCCAAAAACTTGCATCTCGTCATCACACGAGGTGGCTTACTCTGCAGCGCTGCATGCACTTCTCAGGCAGCTGCATGTAGGCGGAGAGTGACTTGTTCAATTGTCCTGCAGGTGCTGGTGTTCAGGGCTGCTGCTTCACCTGCACGGCCTCTAGTGCTTCTTGGGGTGGCGCCACTGCAGCAGCAACACGTCAGCGAGTGTGTTACTTGTTTGAACATACGAACATAACAAATATGTAAGGAACCAGTGCATGTGCCTCTTGAAACAGCTCTGTGAGGCAGCTCTGTGAAGCAGCTCTGCAAAGTGCACAGCAGCTGCAGAAAGCAGCTTCAACTGAAGGGCGTGCTAGCAGTGCTTGAGGATGCACTTACAGTCACTGCTGCCTACTGAAAGGTCCATGATGTCTTTGCCAGCAGCCCTTGCTGACGACTTTGCAGCATCCATCACCAAGAAAGCTCCAGAGTCTGGCGTGCGGGCTGAGCGCAGCTTGACCATTGTGCTGCAGCCTGACCACTGTGACTGCAAGTATTGGACAGCTGTCCTGCTGCCTTGTTGAAATTCGGCAAGTGCAATCGCTGCAGCAGTGCGGCTGCCCTGACGTTGCTTTCAAGACTTATGTGTCTGAGTCTCTTAGACAGCCAGCTGCATTCCAGCACATGTGACGTCTGCTGCTGCTGTCGCTGCTCCTGCTGCTGCTGCTGCTGGCGGTTGGGCAGTCAAAAGATGAAGCAAGTTGTTGCAAACCTTCAAACACAGTGCAATGTACGATCACCCCCCCTCCCCCCCCGCCCCGGTTGCGAGTTCGTCGTGCCAGGGCGTGTTCTAGGGGTTGTCATCATTTCAAACTCTATGAAAGCTCTCAAAGTCGCTATCCTAGTCAAATCACCACACTTTAAACATTGCTCTGCACACTGCTGCTGGCTGACTTGCAAGTTCTTGACAGTGTGTGGCGAAAGGACATCCTGGCGCCCGCTGGTTCTTCAATCCATTCCCTACGCCAATCATTCTTTCTTAGGCCTGGTTTATTTATCAGACACCGCAGCCGGCTGCTGTGCATGGCCATGGCGCAGAGCAAGGAGCAGAAGAATTCAATCATCTGGTTTCGCAAGGTACACGGAAATAAAACAAGCACATGTGGTTAGTTTTGTCTACCATATTGATCGATGTAAACCGGCACAGTTGCTGCTGAGTTAAGTGCTTCAGCTATTGAGCGCCAGCCTGTGTGGCTGTACTGCATGCCTCATGTGGCCCAAATCTCACGTGCAGCAGGGGCTTGGCAAAGCTGCCTTGTGCGTCTATAAAAAGATTCTGCTGATAAAAGTGCCTTCGTGCATGGCTTCTTTCTGCAGGGCCTGCGCGTACATGACAATCCTGCACTGATCGAGGCATGCAGGGGTGCACAGCGCGTGTACCCCATCTTCATCATTGACCCCCATTTCCTGCAAAACAGCAGTTACAAGTGAGTTGCATTTCATTTGCCTTTTTCATCAGTTGTTGAAGTGAAGTCAACCAAGAGCTGTGTCGCTGTCAGCTCATGGCAGCGCATTGGGTTCTAACTCCATTAGACGGTTGAGGTCGATGCTGATGAACAGTTTCAGGATTCGGTGCTAAGGACTGCTGGATGCTGGATGTATCTCAACTTACTCCTTATTGCTGCTGCAGGGTTGGGGTCAACAGATACAACTTCCTACTGGAGTGCCTGGCCGACCTGGACTCCAGGTGGGCCAGGGCAGGCGTGGTGCAGCAGGGACAGCAAGGTTCAGCGGATTGCTCAGCACGCCCAAAAATTATGTTTTATCTTGTCAACAGCAGGAGTTGTCTGAGACACAGTCATCAACAGGTTGGCGCTTAGAGCTGTAATCAAGCCTAGGCGTGGGCCTTGGCAGGAACTGCAATGATGCAAGCACCAACTCCTTGAGCCGTGGGCGGAGGCAGCGGCAGGCTGGCCCCCGCTCCTGCCTGTGCACCTTTCTTATGCGGGTGTTGCTGCCACTCGTTGTGCCTGCGCTTGTGCTGCTTGTTCTGTCAGCCTGAGGTCACTGGGCTCCCAGCTGCTGGTGCTGCGCGGCTCGCCGCAGGAAGTGTTCCCACGCATCTTCCAGGTGTGAGCCAGCGCCAACCTGTACAACGGCCTGCTGTAGAGTGGTTTGGGCATTGCACTGGGCATTGCACTGCTGGAGGCTGTAGTACTGAAGCCTGCTGCAGTGTCAGTCTGGCACGTTGCTGCTCTGCTGTCACTCTAGGCAGTGAAGGGGCAGGCAATTGTCACCTGTAATGCCATCATGCTATGCTGCGCAGCCGTGCTGTAACTTCAGGCAGCTACCTGCTTGCTGTACAGATGCTCGCACTGCCTCCAGATGATTGCATGTCCTGTTACCTGACACAGCCATGCTGTCAGCTGCCTGTGGCTTGCTGCTTGCTTCTGCCGCTGACCATTGCTGAGCCTTTGCCTTCCACTTGCAGGAGTGGGGCGTGCACCAGCTGTGCTATGAGGTGGATGTGGAACCGTACGCCAAGAGTAGAGATGCTGCAGTCGCGTCAATGGCTGCTGAGGCTGGCGTGGCAGTGTGCCCATGCGTCAGCCACACGCTGTATGTGAGTGACCAGCTGTTCTGCAGCCCTGGCGCAAACGCGACGCATGTTCCTTGTTGGTCTAAGCGAGTCGCTTGACGACGCAGCCGTCACATTGTATCGATATTGCGGAGCAACGATTGCTGAGCAATCTTATGCACGTATGGCTTGGGACACATCGTCACAACCTGTTGTAGAAGCAAGTGTGGGGGTGCTGCTCACAGCATCACCCTTCTGGTCATCGTCATGCATTCCGCAGGACACCGGCATGCTGCTGCGGGCCGCGGGCGGCAGGCCCCCGCAGACCATGCAGTCCTTCACCAAGCTCATAGACAAGGTCGGCGAGCCGCCAGCGCCGCTGCCTGCACCTGCCGGCATGCCACCCCCCGGGCCTGTCACGGAGGCAGTCACGAGTGTGCCCACGCTGGCAGAGGTCGGCTTTGACCAGCAACCCACCACCGTGTTCAAGGTGAGCTGCTGCCTGCAAGGCTCTGTCGGCGTATCTTGTTTGCAGTCTGTCGGCGTATCTTGTTTGCAGGGTGTTTGTGGGTTGTTTGGTTGTTTGTTCAACCTTGCTGCTGCATTGCTTCTCACTGTGGTGTTGGGTGCCTGACAGTTGAAAACCAGTCTAGCAGTCACGTTGTTGCTTACAGCCAGCTGGTTGCAGGAGGATGTGATGTATCCTGCAAGCTGCTGTCACGTTGACATGCCATGTGACGTCCTGCCAATGAAACCCCGCCACCATCATGTGAGAAGGGAGCAGCGTACATGCTGGGCTGCAACGTAAGAAACCACCCCTCCTTTTCTACAAAACAGCTGCAAATCATCTGCGACGACTGCTGTGCTGTGCCGCATCACACAGGGCGGCGAGAGCCAGGCGCTGCTGCGGCTGGAGGATTATTTAGCAGACACCCGGTGGGTGTGCGGCTTTGAGAAGCCCAAGACTGATCCCTCGGCCTTCGTGCGGCCGGCCACCACGGTGCTCAGCCCGCACCTCAAGTTCGGCTGCCTGTCAGCGCGGCTGTTCCACCAGCGGCTGCTGGCTGTGTACAGGGGCGCCAGGGGCGTGCACAGCAAGCCGCCGGTGTCGCTGCGGGGGCAGCTGCTGTGGCGGGAGTTCTTCTACACGGTGCGGCACGGCTGCACGCCGCTGTCGGGCGCTGCATGTCGGCCACAAGAAGCAGTCGCACACAGCCTGCGGTCTTGCCTGCAGCTGGTGTAGCTGGTGCAGTGTGGCAAGAGGCTTGTGAGGACTCGGCATAACCTGGTGCCGCGGCAACTGCAGGCCGCCTCTCGCCGTGCCGCCCTTGCTTATGGTGTGCCGCACTTGCTCATGTGTGTGCAGGTGGGGTCCTCCACGCCCAACTTTGACGCCATGGCCGGCAACCCGCTGGCCAAGCAGATCCGCTGGGACACCAACCCAACATACCTGGCAGCGTGGAAGCAGGGGCGCACGGGTGCGGGAGGACAAGCCCATCACCTCCTTTACTTTTCTTCATGTTTGTGACTGCAGCTCAGCTTGTTCATGCCCTTGCTTTGCTTGGAGTTGTGAATCATCGTGTCCAGTTTTGCACAGAGCTGCCTGCTGGGTTGCTGGCAGGAGGCTTGACGTCCTAACCTTCCTTGCATGCCTGCGCCCCGCTGCTTTCTGCTGATGTGGCAGGCTACCCCTGGATCGACGCGGCCATGCGGCAGCTGTCGGAATGGGGCTGGATGCACCACCTGGCGCGGCACAGCGTGGCGTGCTTCCTCACGCGCGGCGACCTGTACATCAGCTGGGAGGAGGGCAAGGACGTGTTCGAGGAGCTGCTGCTGGACGCGGTGAGGCGTGGCTGCGTGCAGCAGCAGCAGCAGCAGCAGCAGGGTCAGGTCCGCTGCGCATGAGGTGACTCGGTCGTCAGCCGGAAAGCATGTCAGGCGAACCAGGCTGTGCTCAGAGCGCTGCTGCTGCACGCGGTGGTCGGCCAGCGCGGCATGTGCTCTTGCCCATCCTCCTTGGTGCAGGCTGTCATCGGGGCAACAGCTGGTGTGATCAGTGCCCCAACAGCCGCTGGTTGTCGCTGGTGCCGGCACATGTCTGCCGGCTGCTGTTGCGACTGCCCCACTGGGCTGCGCTGCGCCTGCAGGACCACTTCCTGAACGCCGCCAACTGGATGTGGCTGAGTGCAACCGCGTTCTTCAACCAGTACTACCGCGTGTACTCGCCAGTCACCTTCGGCAAGAAGTACGACCCAGAGGGGAAGTTCATCAGGAGGTTTGTGCCGCAGCTGGCGCGGCTGCCCACCAAGTACATCTACGAGCCCTGGACGGCACCGCTGGATGTGCAGCAGCGGTGAGCAGTGAGAGCGCGTGTGTGCGCCGCTTGCCTGCAGGCCTGTGGTAGTTGCGTGCCACTGCTGCTCACAGATGTGGTTAGGGTGCACCATGCATGAGTTGGCAGCGCTGTTGGCAGTGTGACAGAGTACCCCTCGGGATTGCTTGACATCCGTGGTTGTGTAACCTGCGTGGGCACTTGCTTGGGGTGCTTGGCCACATTCCTTCCTGCCTTGCACACCTGCACGACGGCTGTGCCCGTGGCTGCAGGTGTGGCTGCATCATCGGCAAAGACTACCCCTTCCCCATTGTGGACCACACCACCATCAGCAAGGTCAACATGGGGCGCATGAAGGCAGCATATGAAGCCAACAAGGAGGCGGCGGCAGCAGCAGCAGCAACAGCAGGCGAAGCAGGCAGTGATGCAGACGGTGCCAGCGATGATGAGGTGGTTCCTGCAAGCAACAGCAGCAGCAGGCGCAGGGGTGGCGGGGCTAAGGCAGGCGCGGCCGCAGGAGGCAGCAGCGCTGGCGGCAGCAGGCGCAGGAGAGGTGGGTCGCCAAGCGCGGCAGCTGCAAAGTCGGGCGGCGCGGCTGCTGCAGCTGCCAAGAAGCAGCGCACGGTGACGGACATGTTTGCTGCGGCGGCAGTGGCTGCGGCCGCGCATGGCAGTGGTGTGCCTCCTGGTGTTGCTGCTGCTTGCGGCGTTGATGCAGAAGATGCCGTGGTACCTGAGCTGTGATGCAGTGGCGTCTTCGCTCAGGGCGGCATTATCAAGCTGCTTGATCATGGAGTGGGCTGCCAGCTGGCAAGTGCACCCATTGCTGTGGTGGTTAGTGCCCTGGCTGTGTTTTGGCATGCTGCTGGCAGCAGCCTGCTGGGTTCCAGCAGCAGTGTGGTGATGTGCAGCAGGGAAGTGTGCAGGTGCACCTCAAGGTTGAGCCATGGTGCGTCGCTGCACACTCACTGCACAAATCCACCATACTGCGATGCGTTGCTGTGCGGCGTGAAAGCAAAGGATCCAATCTCAGGGGAGAGCCAAGTGGAATTGCTACTACTCTTTGAGAGGTTGGACTTGTGTTGGTGTTTATGAGGCAGGGTTGCTTCTTGTGTCTTACTTGCGGCCAACAGCGGACGGTTCCTGGCATGGTGTATCTAGATTGCAAAGGGTTTGCTGTGAGAGGTGTGTGCTGTTATTCTGTGCCTGTTCTTTGTGTCACCTTGGCAACTTGCAATTGCACTGGGTATCCTGCACTGTGGGACTGGAGTATTGCTTCAGCGCAACAACCAACTCATGACCTGGCGTGTGCGTATGTGTGATGTAGTTGGCTTGTACAAATTGCGTGCCCATTCGCATTCATTGATCACTTCAATCGCTTGCGTTTTTTTGCTGGTTATCTTCACTGCTGATGGGCGTGATAGTCAATTTGGGCAATTGTGTTAATAACCAGTGATTGCAGCTGCAGGGTTGTATCAATCGCGTCCTGCATTGTCGCAGGCCTGGCCTGCCCTGATTGCTGGTTGAGTTGTGGATGTGTGTGACAATGAAAGACGCTGCGTGCTGCTGTCGCAGCTTCGCAGCTGCGTCAGTGCTGCAGCACGCCCACCCACTTGCTTTGGTGTGCTTCTCAGTGTCATGGTGCTGACTGTTGCTGTCTGATGTCTGACATGGTAAGATGGTGAGGTAGGCGACATGGTAAGATTGTGAGGTAAGGGTTGGGAGACGAGGGAATCTGAGGGGGTGTCGTGCAGCAGCGAGGTGCTCTGCCAGGCGTCTGCATGCAGGGAGGCATTGTGTGTGTGTGTGTGTGTGTGTGTGTGTGTGTGTGTGTGTGTGTGTGTGTGTGTGTGTGTGTGTGTGTGTGTGTGTGTGTGTGTGTGTGTGTGTGTGTGTGTGTGTGTGTGTGTGTGTGTGTGCTGGTTCATCTGGCAATTACTGTTGAATGGTCATTTGTACATGTGGTTCAGTGTCCAGAGCGTCAGTGGTTTTTGTGCATGAGTATGAATGAAAGCCGTCAGCAGCTGCAAGTAGCGGCTCATATGGCACCACACTGCATTGCAAAGCACCTTGGCATCGTGCTGTTCAGCAGTCACTCGACGACATGTCCTGCTGCAGCCTCATCTCAGCAACAGTTGTGCTGTCAGCATCTCTTGTGACAAGGGTAGCTCATATGGAACGATGTTGGCATGTGATGTCGGTTGTTGATGCTGCAGGATACATTGCAGCGCTGACGGGCAAGCCCGGCACAAACATTGTTGTTGTATGGTGGCGTGCAGTACTGAGGCACAGGTGCATGGTGTAGCTGCATGCCGGTGGGCATGGTGAGCTAGGGCAGGCACGCTTTTGCATCGTGTCTGGTTGGTGTAGGTCTGGATTGACGTCCAACTTCAGAAGTTCTGCTCTACTCAGCTGTGCTCGCTGTCATTGTTTGCAATAGGTGAATTAGGCTGTCTTGCTGTCAGCACAGTGTGCACATGTGCTGTCAAAATGTGCAAACCAGCAACATTGATTTGGCCGTTATTGAGCGTGAAGCTGCACAGTGCTGCTTGTCAGTGACAGAAACATCAATGGAAGTACGTGTTACCCAGCACAGCTGGATTTCTGGCAGGTCACCTGCTCAAGTCCCTTTGACGACCGGCAACATGCTTCAAAAACTATCTTCTGCCAGATCCACGCTTCAATAAAGTGCTGTAGCAGCCAGTACAGGTCCGCCCTGACATGAAGTCCATTAAAATTGCCATACTCTTCATTATTCCCATTACACCGACCACACATATATCAAGCATATATATGGCTCTACAAGCTACCAGTAGAAATAAAAGGACACGGCACTAGCTCAGTGCATGGCATGCAGACCACTGAGAACAACCCACGCAAGCAGATATGCTCTACGTCCTTTTCCCAACAGAACATGCATATGCTTCATGAAATGTGTTTCCTGCAAGGTTCTACAAGAATGCAGATGATACCCGCTTTTCTCTTAACACATGACAACACTTCTTCAAGATGCAACTCTGCCTCACGCAGCATCTGCTGCACATGCACCCTGTCTCAGGCATGCACATCATCTGCATTTCGATGAGACAGCTGTCACCACCTGACAACCTTCTCTCTCCATTGCACAACTACGCTCGCCAGCACTGCACTTTCTTGCCTTGCTTACCCTCACAACAAATGTGCGGCGCAAATTGCATGCAATACACACCATGCTGCTGCTCAGCAGCCCTGCCCTACACCAGCCGTACGTCACTGCTAGCAGTATGACACATCCTGGGGCTGCTGAACCACTGGTTGAACGGTTCATAATCTCTGCCGAACCTGACCTCTAACTACCAGATATAGCCACGGCTGTTGGCCAGATGGCCACGACGTTGACGACAGGCAAGTATGCTGCATAGTCTGCTTCTGCCCCGTGTACACCCGCTGCAGCTCATGATAAGGACACCTGGTCATACACTGCAGCACAGCCACACCTTCCCTGACTTCACCTGCACCAAACAAGCAACACAGCCAACCGGCACCCCACCATCAAGGCAATCCAAACTCGACATTCTGGTTTGCTGACAACGCACCAGCTGCAGCTGCCAACTGCTCAATTGAGCAGCGCCGGGCAGGCAGGCACGCACATGCGCAGCGCGAACCATTGCCACACCTGCCACGTCAGGCAAACACAAGTTGCGCCTGCTGCACGTATTACACCTCTGCACACTCCTTTGTTGGGTGGATCGTGTGCTGTACTGCAACAATGCGCAACTCACCTGCGTGCTCAGATGTCCTTGGGTACGGTCATGAACGCAGCGCGAATCGCTGCCAGGAATGGTGCAGGGCGGCGCCCAATGCTGGTGGCGCCACGGCCGGTGACACCCTGCAGGGCCACAACACGCACCAGCACACACGCGGTGGGCAGGCTGCAGCGCCCCAAAGTTGCCTTTCAGGCAGCTGCTCAAGCCTGGCCGTTGATTCCTTGCTCCCCTTTGGTAATGTTCCGTTTTAACGGAAGCTGTGTGCACAGTGCAACAAGTGCAGCAGGGTCCCACACATGCCTGACCCACACCAGACACGGCCTCCAGCAAGTGAGTCCCATGGCACCGCCAGACGAACGAATCGCACTGATGTTCAGCTGCTGCCCATCTGCATGTTACTATTGTTGTCATGACCAGCGCACCTGTGCGTCGTGGACGCCCAGCCCGGCAGCGCGTGGGCCTAGGCCTGGTGCTGCCGCGCCTGAGGTGCCGTCAGCAGGCAGCACCTTGGCCCCAAAGTTGCGGTCAAGCAGCACCTGGATGGCAGGCAGTTGCCAGAAGGGCGGTGCAGGCAGCCACGCGTTCGGGTGTGCAGGCGTGCAGCTGTCACAGGTGCTTAAACACCAGAGGTGCGCTTGTTGGCAAACACACTCCGTTTGAGACCACAATCACCTGTCATGGCCTGAAAACCACCCCACTTGCAGCTGTCAGCTGCCTCGCCAGAGTTTTGCAGCCACTCCATGGGGTCTTGCCACCAGCCACACGGTTGAAAGCAGGGTGAGCTGGTACATCATGACACCCAGGTGCGTCACATAATAATGATCATGTGCCTGCTGTTTGCTGCCAGCAGCCTCATGTGCAGGTGCCCACCTTGCCGTCTGGGCTGATGTCCGCGTGGGGCAGGTCAGGGTCGACCTCCTTCAGGATGGCGATGCTCGCATCAAGCAGCCGCCTGCAGGGCGGCGGCAACGGCAGCAGCAGCAGCAGCAGCAGCAGCAGTAGCATGTTTTGCAAGCAGCAAATGTATCTGTTGGTCAGCAGCCCCACACCGTACTGCGGCAGAGCTGGCAGGCCAGCTCAGCCCGCCTGTGCTCCACCACTGGTGCAATGCTGGAGGACATGCACCACACGGTCGCCAAGTGGGGCAGCACCCTGTTTGGGCTTGCAGGCGTGGCCCAGCTGCAGGGCAGCAGCGCATTCGCCACCAGCATTGCCTGCATACCGCCGACACGTCGGACGTCGCCATCAGCCACACCATATGCCGCTTGCAGCCACTGCACGCCCATGCACCTCAACCACCTTGCAGCATTGTCGATGGCCCCCCACTAACCCCCACCTCCCGCATTACAGTAGCCTGGGAGTGCAGCTTGCCTTCTGGCCGTGCCCACCTGCACGCCCACGGGTCTCGCGCCAGCGGCGGGTTGGGCGTGGGGATGATGCCCGCCTGGAAGTAGTTGACCAGGCCCAGCTGGGGGGAGCCGATGAAGGACCCGGAGCGGCCTGCACAGCAGTCGGCCGGTGCATGCACAGCCATGTCCTTTAGGGCATCATCACACGCAGTTGATGTGTCACTGCGATCGCGCGTCTGCAAGCTGCAAGATCTCCACAGACAACCGCCCCATGCACCTGCACGGCATCTGAACAGCGGATGTCTGCTGTGTGCCGCCGAAAGCACACGCGTGCTGCTTGTGAGCGACCAACTTTGCGTGCTGGCCGCTTCCACACAACGCTCCCCTGCTTCACCATCGACTGCGCTGGTCAGTCGGCTGCACAACGGGCTGACGCCTGCGCCGCCTGCTCACCCTTGAGGCTTGGCTCTGTGCAGGCGAACATGAGGGGGATGGCGCCCATGGCCGCGTCAGTCCCCCAGAAGCTGTTGGCGAACGCCTCCACGCCAGCGCTGCTCGGCTTGGCGTCCGTGTCTGCCTTGCCAAAGTGGTCGGTGCGTGTGAGGCCCGGGTGCGCGATGAACACCTGGCAGCGTGGGTGCGCGCAGTGCGCGCGACATGCAAACGCAGCAACACCGCAATCAGGCGTGGCCGCCACTACCGTCATCTGTGGACAGCAGGGCTCACACGCAGCAGAATCTACAGACGCAGCAACACCGCGATCAGGCGTGGCCGCCACTACTGTCATCTGTGGACAGCAGGGCTCACACGCAGCAGAATCTACAAACGCAGCAACACCGCGATCAGTCATGGCCGCCACTACTGTCATCTGTGGACAGCAGGGCTCACACGCAGCAGAACTTACGTGTTAAAAAAAGCGCACGCCATCATCATGAGCCAATAAGCTGAACCGGAAGTGGCCCGCTACCTGCGCCTACCAACCTCACAACACAGGTGCAAGACAGATGCGACAAGCTGCCTCGGGTGGAGAGCCTCACCAAAGGCCGCACAACTAGTACTGGACTCCAGCTTTGCAAGGGCTCCCAGGATTCCAACACTATATGTATATAGACATATCCACGCCTCTGCCTCACCTCCACGCCGCTGCCGGACAGGCGCCGTGCCATCTCTTTGCCCGCCATGAGGTCCATCAGCTTGGTGCGGCTGTACTGCCACCAGTCGGAGTCGGGGTACTGCGAGCCCCTGCAGCCCAGGCAGCGCCAGCAGCAGCCCACACAGTCAGCCGACTGATGGCAGCAAACAACAGCGCAGCGCAGCAGGGCGCATAGCGCCAACGACAGCTGCTGCCCTTGTATGCTCATCCACCAGGCGAGGGATGCAGGCTGGTGCAGGCTGCAATTGGGGATACACCGTCCCAGCAGCTGGCGCATGCTCCGCGTCCAAGCCCCATGCCACTTTGCCTCCGCCAAGTGCAACCAGGCCCTGACGTCGAATCAGTTGGGGTAGCCCGTCATCATTTCGGAATTACCCACTCCTGACAGGTGCTGGGGCTGGCAGGCGCAGCACTGTGCAACAGTGCAGACCAGCAAGGACTGCTGCGTGCCCAGCCACATGATATTGATTTACGATTCTTGAACACCATGTAATGAGCCTATCAGCCGTAGAAATGGTGCGCCACTGCTGGCTCACTTGAGGTCGTTCCAGTTGAGGCCGGGCCAGAAGAACCAGTCGATGCCGGGGCACCAGCTGTTGCCCCCCAGGTACGGCGGGTTGACCAGCTGGCTCCCCACACTGGTCACCCACACGATGCGGCTGGGGGCTGTCGCCTTGAGCACGTCAAGCAGCTGAAGGGTCAGGTACAGGGGGCCGAAGTAGTTGCTGCTCATGGTCACCTGCAGATGGGGCGGGCAGCAGGTGCAGCAGCGGCGGCGGGTGGCCCAGTGACACAGGTGTTTATAATCCATGACCACATCCAACACAGGCGTCGCAAGTGACTCCACATGAGGGGTCACAAAACACCCTCTCGCCGAAAATAGGGCCAAGCAGAGCCAAAAGACCCTGTATAGTAACCGAAGATCAGGTGCAGGCTACAAGGCGGTCCACACATGCGCTGGTGCTGAGAACTGGACATGGGACCACAGCACAAGCTCTTGCTGCCTTGCCAGATCTACATTCCACACAAAACTTGACAGGACGGTAATGCAAACCTTGCAACTGCCGCAAGCAGCACAACAATAATTGCACTGATCATGACCAAACAAGTCACTCAGGAGTTGTTGGGCGGAGCGCCATCACTGCAGTGGCAGGACCCAGCACATGCTGTACCTCAAAGCCGCCTGGGGTCTTCTGGCCCCTGTAGCCTGCAGGTGACTGGATGCCCGCGTTGTTGAGCAGCACATGCAGTGGCCAGCCGCGTGACTTGAAGTCGTTCGCCATGGCCTTGATGGACCTGATGCAACGCAGCAGCAGCAGCAGCAGGTTGTGGCTTGGCACACGACTTTTGGGTACTGCCATTGCCTCGACATGCTGTCAACAACAGCACCATGACCCCAGTCAACTGCTCAGCTGCTGACTGGTTTGCCTGTCACCATCCTTGTCGTTATCATTGGGAAACGCTAGCTTCAAGCCGATCCTCCATCGTGGCGGCCTGCACGCAGCGCAGGTGCACTGCAGCTGTAGCTGCAGCTGCTGCATGCTGTACCCCGCACCATGCGGCCTGGTGGGGTGTGCCACGACAGCCGCAGCCGGCGCACTCACTCAAAGTCGGTCAGGTCGCAGATCATGACCTCCAGCTGGGCCTTGGGCGAGGCGGTGCGGCGCAGGTCATCCACCACCCTGAGCAGCAGCAGCAGCATCGGCAGCGGTGGCAGGAGCGACGGCAGCAGTGACGAGAAGAGCATGGCCACCTCAATGCACTCTGCTGTTCTGGCTGCGTCCAGAGCTGATGTGTCTTTGGTTCTTGCGCAGGCAACACCACATGCAGCGTGCATGCCTGTGTGCGTCTTGTCTTCATCCCGATCATCCGACAAAAGGCTGGCTGCCACAAGTATCCAGGCCGATGACAGTGCTCATGGTGCGCGTCATGGTTGTGCACCTGAGGGCCTTGTCCTTGTTGCGGCCGTGGATGATGACGCGTGCGCCGTGCTCTGCGAATGCACGGGCAGCCTCAAAACCCACGCCGTCCGTGGCACCCGTCACCATGACGGTCTTGCCCTGCAGCACGACGGGCAGGGCAGCGGATGCATTCGCGTGCAGTTGGAGCGGCCACACGCGAATGCATCCACTTGTCGCCGTGCGGCCATCACTCGCTGAGCAGCTTTGCGGCTTGAGGGCAGCTCTTATTGCTGTCAGCACAGAGATGCCAGAAGTGTGAGAGATGACAGTGCATGTGTGGGATTCACATCCCCTTCTCTACTTCATTGGCTGCTGTATAGCCACATGTGCAGCACGCCGACATGGTATGGGCAAGAGCAAGCCACACACTGCTGCTGAGGCGCCCCCTGCCCACGGGAGGTGCCGATGAGAGATGGAACAGAACTGCTGCCTCACGCACCAGCGTAAGACTGGTTCTGGCTCGCCGACAGATGAAGGAACTGCACTGCTTCCCTGCTTCCACACCATCTGCAGCAACCTGTTTGTAACTTGCACCCCAGCTATACACAGCCGTGAGCCTGGCTCGCTGCTAGGTCGAGAGTGTTGTCACTTGTCCATGGTACTGCTGCGGCTAGCTGCTGGTGTGATGACGGTTTCATCGTTGCTTCGAAGAACACATCACTGTTGCTGGCAGCCGGTGCTGCTCACCTCCAGGTTAGGGATATCTTTCTCCGTCCATGTTGCTGCCGTGTACCAATTCTTGGCCAGGTCGTAGATGTCACGTGCCAGGTTCATCGTGAGCTTGCCTGCAGGTCGTCTGGATCAGGCGCACCACACATCCGCATTTCAAGTCAGACACGCAGACCATGCGGCAGCCAAGTGAGTGTGGGCTGGCGCATGTGCAACAAGCTACTGCCTGGGAGTGGAGTGTAGCAGTGAAAGGTGCATGATGTGCATTCAGGTGCGGTGCCGTTAGTGGTGGTAGCACATGGGCCTGGCGGGTGGTAGCGGCTGGGAGCCACACACAATGCAGCAGCAGCAGCAGTGACACCCCATGGGTTGAGGGATGTGTGCTGGTCGGTATAGTACCATGAATGGTATGTTCTTTAGGCCCTGAAGTCAGCAACTTGCTGGGCTTGAACAGCCAGCCATCCATGCTATGTGTTGCGCAATTGCAAGTCACCAACTGCTGACTGAACATCGCGCAGCTGCAGCCACATCTGGCTACTGCAAGGCTTCCTACAGGCATGCAGGCACACTGCCAATGCACTGCTCTGATGTGTGCTGAGCATTGCGAGCAAATGCACACACAATCTTAGCTGCTGTGCGTTGCTGTTTTCAGACAGCAGGACAAGGTCCCTGCTACGTAGCAGCACTGTATACAGTTGCCACTGGCGCAGCCTGTGCTACTAGTAGCAGTACTGCTGCTGATGCAGGTGCTGGTGGTGATGTACATGTTATGTTCATCACAGACGGTCTGCTACGACGGAGCAACCAATGCTGAGCAGCAACGCTCACCTCTCAGATGTAGCAAGCAACTCGCTCTGCAATACTTGAGAATCTGTTGCAGTTGTTTTGAATACTCGTGAATGGAATTCTACTGTGCAACAAATCCTTCAAGTGAAATGTACAAAGCAGGAACTATGGTTACCTGTGAACACATTGCCATCCACGAATCGCGATGATCCATCGATGACTCGTCCGAAGTTTCGGCCGTTGCACTGATTTGAAACGGTCACACCACGTGTAGCTACAGCTACGAATTTGTGCGGCAGCCGCGACGGACTTCAGATCAATAAGCATAAAAAGATTATTGCTACATGCAGCTTCTCATTCCACCCGCCGTGCACAAGTAGTTCTGACAACACTACAGCTAGCTGCTGGGCTTTATACAAACATAAAGCTGCAGGAACATAGCATGCCAGAAACTAATCGTGACAAGCTTAACGAGACAAGCAGCACCTCCATTGATACCTGTGGCGACACATGCCGTTGTAGGCTGACTAAAAAGCAGCGTCTGTGGCAAAAAACACGCCTAGGCCTGCAGGCCTGTGTTCATTACGTAACGCACGGACGCCCAACCTCCTGGCCCTGACTCCCTGAACAACTGCACAGAGAAGCATGGATCTCTGTACAATAAGGCAGCAATCCCTAGTATGCTGCTTGGCCCTGGCCCAAACTTCTACTACGAGCCAGGGCAGGCTGCCACGCCATCTGGTATGCATGCTGCCGCAGCATGGACTTGTTGGCTGCATCGCAATCCTGGGGGCCATGCTGCTGCTGCCGCTGCTGCAGTGACCTTTGAAGCGTCTGCATCTTGTTGGTGTCAGGTGTCCGGCGTGCTCCTCAGTGCAACAACTTCATAAGACACAACAGCTGCTGCTGCTGCTGCAACAATGTCACCCACGATGACATGTATCGATCTTGCTTCCTGTGCCACACAGCCAATGTCATTGCTGCTGCTCCGTTGCTGCTGCAGCAGCAGCCAGCTGCAGCACTGCACCAGCCAGTGCTTCATAGTCCGCGATGCTGTTGTAGATCTGCGCAGAGATGCGCACAAACAGCTGCCCAGCAACACTGCCACCGGCACTTTCGATGCATTGCACCTCTCTCAGTATTGTTCAGTGCAGCAGCAGCAGCAGCGCTGGGTGGGCCCATGCCGCCGCACCATTTGCATCCCCTGCAACGCCATGCACTGCTACAGCTGCAGCTACAACTGTCGTTGGTCTGCAGCTGCAGCAGCTGGTGCATTGCCTGGGATGCTGCTGCCTGCTGCTGCTGTCTCACCTTCTGTGCTAGTCTCACTACAGCTGCTGCTCCTTGGCAGGGCCAGTGGCCAAGGCATCTGTACTGCTGCCATGCCTGCAGTTGTACCATTTGCTGATGCCCAGCACCATGTGCGTGCCCCATGCCTGCTGCAGCAGCTGCACTGCCTGCCTGACCAAGCTGTGGTTGTAGTCCATCACCCGCTGCGGATGCAGGGCCTGCATGACTGCCAGCGAGGCGGGACTGCCAGCCAGGGGGTGATGTCGGCAGTACCCTGCCAACACCAGCAGCAGCAGCAGCAGCAGCAGCAGCAAATACACATTATGATGCAGGTCAAATTACACGCTGACAGGTTGACATCAGACTCAGCACGATCAAGCATGACAGTTGCAGCAGCAAGCCATGCGTGTGCGCACCACAGCAGCACTACAACAGCAGTATAGCAGCCTGCATGACCACACAACCCACTCGTGGTAATCCTCGTGAAACTACATGGCAGCAAATAGCGGCAGCCAGCAACACTGCAGCAGACATGAGGATCTTGTGCATGCAACTCTGCACGTCGACATGCTGAACAGTACTCAGCGCCACTAAGAGCAGCCAGCACAAACATAAGGTGCTGCAGCTGCGCATTCCTTATCTGCGATCCAACATATTGCCTGCTTCTCAGCCAAACGGTCAGACACGGTTGCTTTTGCAAGCAGCAGACAACCACAGACAGCTTCACCAGTTACGGCTTGACAGCACCACAAC
>JACERP010001495.1:0-19577 GCA_014080715.1 Scenedesmus sp. NREL 46B-D3 | reverse complement strand
GCGTGTTGGTAGCCATGCAGCGTTTGCCGCCGCAAACCCCAGTTCGACCCAGCGCACATGACACAGGTTGCCGCCAATGTACAGCAGTACCTTCATGACTCAACCGCACCTCATGCTGCCCCACCCTGCCCGCTGGACTTGCCCATCACTGCCGCCGAGGTTTCTGCATGCTTGCAGCGTCTACGCACAGGAAGGCATTGTAAGTGGGAGGAAGCATTGTCAACGAGCTTTTGAAGTACGGAGGCAACACAGTTGCAGACATGCTGCTGCAGTACTGCAGCCTCATGTGGCAGCTTGAGCAGGTACATCAGGTGCCGGGGACAGTCGTCAGCATGCCTAAGAAGGGCGATCTGACAGACCCAGGCAACTACCGCGGCATCACCCTGCTCAGCGTGCTCTATAAGTTCTACACCAGCGTCCTCAATCAGCGCCTTATCAAGTTTGCAGAGGGCGAGCAGCAGGAGCAGCAGCAGCAAACACAAGCACAGCAGCAGCAGCAGCAACAGCAGCAGCAGCAGCAGCAAGGCCAGCATTCAGCCAACAGCAGCAGCAGCAGCAGCAGCAGCCACGCGCAACTGCTGCTACAGCAGCAGCGGCGCCGCTGCTGCACGAGAGTCAGAACGGATTCCGCCCCAAGCGCAGTTGTGCTGACCATCAAAGCGTGCTCAGCGAGGTCCTTAATGGCAGGAAGCTGAGGGAAAGGAGTCATATGTGTTGTTTGTTGACACCTTCAAGGCATTCCCTACGGTCTGGCTTGATGGCTTGTTCCAGAAGCTGTGGGATAAGGGTGTGCGTGGCAAGATGTTCCGTGTCTTGTACAACTTGTATCAGGGCGCGCAGCGTGTGGTGTCTCATGAGGGTTGCACCACGGATAGGTTCACCTGCGACCTTGGCCTGCATGAGGGTGATGTTATTTCGCCCACACTGTACCTGTTGTTTATCGACGACTTGCTGCGTGACGTGCATGCAAAGCACCCTGGCGTTACCCTCATGGGCCCTCGTGACGAACCTGCAGGCCAAGTTGTGGCAGCCATGCAGGCTGATGACTTTGTTGCTGTCTGCGGGTCTCTGTCTGAAGTTCAGGCTGTGGCTGCAACTGTTTACAATTACAGTTGCCAGTGGCGCTTCAAGCTCCACAGCTTGAAGTCTGCCGTCATGCATGTGCTGCCAGCAAGACAGACCAGCCAGCTGGTCGACTCCGGCATTGTTTGGAACAATATCCCTGTGCCTGTTGTATCGGAGTACTGCTATCTTGGCCTGTGGTTCAACAATACCTGTACATGGACCACACATTTTGAGAAGATGCTGGCTAAGGTGCAACGTGTGAAGGGTGCGCTCATGCCAATTTGGAAGAGCCGCAGCATCAGTGTGGAGGTTAAACGCATACTGTTGCTGACGTGTGTCCGTCCCATTGTCGAATATGGCAGTGAGGTTTGGTTTCCGTCCACAGCTAGGCAACTGCAGCTGATTGACAAAGTGCAGACAGACATCATCAAATGCGCAATGCGCTGTGGCAAGGAGCGCCCATGCTCTTCAGCTCTCTTGGCAGAATGGGGTGTGAAACCGTTGCATATGTGGCTTCATCAGAGGGCTTTGGAGTACTACTACAGGATTCAGCGTATGCAGGGCGTTCGGCTGCCAAATCAAGTGTTTACAGCTGAGTGGAGGCGTCCTAGTGGTGCTGTGGCGGTGACACCGTGGCACAAGTATGTGCAGAGCCTGCTGTGCAAGTATGGTGTGAATGTTGTGACCGCGGAAGGCAGAGCCAGTGCGTGCAAGAGCCATGTCAACAAGCAGGTCAAGACACTACATGCTGAAAGGATTGCATGTGAAACGTTGGAACACTCCACTCTGAGTCGGTATGTGGCTCATGTGCATCCCTCTCATGTTGATGCTATGGGTTTCAGGAGGCCTAGGCCGTACTTGCGTTCAGTGGCAATTCCACGTGGTATTGAATTGCTGTTGCGTGTTCGTATGGGTTGTCTGTGTGTACATGAGCGTACTAGTCAGTTTGGCGGTCGCAGAGCTAACTCCACTTCAGGATGTCCTTGTTGTGGTGCAGAAGTTGAGTCTTTGTCACACTTCATGTTTGATTGCCCTGCTACTTCTGCTCAGAGGGATGATATGTTTGCTGAGATCAGATCCCTGCCTGGTTGCGCTGAAAAGTTGCGCAGCGCTTTGTCCATGGCTGATTCGTGGGTCAAGGTGTTGCGTTTTGTATCTGATGATATTTGGGGCAGTTCTGGAAGATGTCTGATGGTGTCACCGTGTATTGCTGCTTTTCTTGTCAAGTCTTGGGATGTGCGCAATGCATGCAAACATTCTGGAGCAGTGCTCCCTCCTCTTTCCGCCCCGGTGGGGCGCGGGGCCGATGGCGCTGATGCTATGGCTTGAATGGGTAATATGATGATGATGATTGTCTGGGCAGGCGAGTCACAGGACCACAGGGGCCAGGAGCTGGCTGCTGGCCTGCAGGGGCCCCTGTGGCCCTGCCGGTCTGCACTGCCAGGCTGCACTCCTGAGACATCCTGTGGTCCTGTGTCATGTTTAAGAGTTGCTTGTGAAGCAGGGGCGGCAGGGTAGGCAGCAGGCACACTCTGTGAAGGCAGCAACAAGCAACAGCGGCACCGACAACTGTTGTTGCAGCAGTAGCAACAGGACACGCCAGGTACAGCATTAGACTCGCCACAGGATCGGCCATAAGGCTGGTGAGACACAGCTCAGAGCTGGCCATGAACTGCTGCCACATTTGCAACCACTGCTGCATGAGCCTACTGCTGCTGTTGCTGCTCTGGCTGCTTCTGCAGAATGGCAGGGATTGAACGCTTGTTGCTGGCACGGTTGCACGGCTGCTGGCACGGTTGCACGGGTTGCACGGGTTGCACGGGTTGCACGGGTTGCACGGGTGGCACGGTGGCATGGTTGCACGGGTGGCACGGGTGGCACGGTTGCACGGCTGCTGGCACGGTTGCACGGTTGCAAGAAGTCCCCCCTGTGTTTTGTACAGCAGAGCACCGGTGCCGGGCGGTGATACTATACGCACACATTCGGCAAGATTTACAGCAGTTGGTGCGATCACCGACATTTAAAATGAGTGGAGAGCAAGCGTGAAGGGTTTCATTTGCAGAGATAGGAAGGGACTTCAAGTTCACAGTTTGCAAATTCCACTCCATCCATGGATCCATTTGGATGTTACAAATGGATCCATTTGGATGTTACACGACGGGAACACCGTCCGTTGTTCGAGCCAATGACAGGCTCATTGGGCAACCACCTAAATCCATCAATCTTCAATGTCTTAGCGGGGGATCAAATTGCTGCTTGCCATGCAGGTACGGCACCAGTACTACTTGTACCGTAGTACCTGAGGTACTACCTAGATAGTACCTGGCTAGCTGGCATTGTACAGGCCTGGCAAGCTGCTGTGGCAAACCTTGTCGAGGGCTTGGCTTTGTATTGGTAAGGAGAGAACGACCTGGCAAGGACCCATTACCTGGGGGCGTGGGGGAAGGGGGCTGCGCGGGGGGGCGGAGCGCGGCAAGCCCCCTCGGGTGTTGAATCGTGGCTCGTTAGTTGTGGGCTGGTACAATCGGTGGTGCGTGTGTTGTTGCATCAGTAGACGATAAATGCTTGGCCGTTATCACTGTTGCTATGAAAAGTTAGCGAGGGCAGCGTTGTACTGTCAGGCGGTTGCATGGACTTCCGAATGCATAATGCACTTCGGTTCTTGACATCCCACGCTTGACGTCCGCAATGGTGGCCAAATACCTTTACGTGTTTAACCCTTCCCCCTAAATGTCGAGCAATGCCTTGTATTGGCTGAAAGCTGACTGTTGGCAAGCCGTGTCATGCATGTTGGTTCTTTTATGGAACCAAAGTTGATGTTTTATAAGAGTAACAGTAAAAATTGATGAATTCAGAAACAGTGGGGGCACAGTCTTGCACCCTGCCAGTGATGACGAGGCAAGGCGCTTTATGGTGCCGATCAGCAGCTGTCCCTTCGGGCACGTGGGCATTTGGGAATCCTGCATAAGAGAAACATACCAGTCAAAAAGCAAAGAACTCATTTTTGATCAGGGTATCGTGATAGTTTCAAGGAATATAGGGCCCTTTGTATGGTGTCGCTGGTAGAGGCGCCTCGGCCTAGACTTGAACAAACTCCCATTCTGATGGTGCGTGAAACATAGCAGCGGGGTCGGCCACCCCAGATGCGGGCCTGCTGACTGACCTCCCTTCCCTGCTTCCCTGGTGTCCGCAGGCCTCCGCAGCTATGGCTAAGGATGTCGTTGAGGATCAAACGGCGCTGTTCGACACTGATGAGTTCAGGATGTGAGTGCGCTTGGCTACGCTCAGCTCACAGCTCACTCGACATCGCGTTCTCACCTTTTGGCTGGTTTGCTGCATCTAGGTACTGCTACAAAGTGCTTCCATGCGCCAAGCGTGCTGCACATGAGTGGACGACCTGCCCTTGGGCCCATCCCGGTGAGCAGCCAGGGCACTCAGCAGTGTCGTATGTAGCTGGCAGGGTGCCCAGCGCTCAGGCTGAAGCGCTGCGTTTTTTACTTGCAGGCGAGAAGGCTCGTCGCAGGGATCCTCGTGTTTATGCCTACCTGGCCATCCCTTGCCCAGACACCAAGGAGGTGAGAGCCACCGCTGGCGATGGACAGTCTTGGTTCACGCAGCCGCTGGCCTATGCTTAGTAGATTGCCATTGATTTGGCTTTAAGATGCATTTTGCTCATTATTTGCTCATCAATCGTTACCTGCTGCCATCAACGGTCGGTGCTTCTGTGCCTGATCATTTGCATGTGTGCCTGTGCAGGGGAAGGAATGCCCACGTGGAGACGACTGCCCCAACTGCCACAGGTTGGTGAAGCCGAACTAGTCTGCCAAACTGGTCTGCCAAAGCTTCCTTTGCACATATGGATACGGCGAAGCCAGCATGCATGCGCATGGGTGGCAGCGTGTTGTTTGCTGCATGTCCGTGGCAGGGCAGCTACGGCATGCACCAGTGTATTTTCATGATGCGTATCCAGTGCTTGTACACCATATGTTTTCCTGCAGCACGACATGTGTCGGAGGTGCACTTGCAACTTATGTTGCTGCCGCCCGCCATGGTGTTTAGTGTGTTAAAATTGAGCCTGCTGCTGTTGGTGTCTGTTCTACTGCCTGCAGCCTGTTCGAGTATTGGCTGCACCCCAGTCGCTACCGCACACAGCTGTGCCGCAACAATGATGGCAGCCACTGCAAGCGCCAGATCTGCTTCTTCGCACACAGGTTGGCAGCAGTGCTTGTTAACTTGGGATGTGGCGAGCATGATGGCGCAGCTGATGATCAGATCTTTTGCCACAACATGGTCATTGGCGTGCTGCGCGGCTGCATGTGCCTTGGCGAGTGGTGCCGTCAGATGTTGCACCACGCAGTAGCAGTTTGCAATGTCTTCGTTGCATTGTATCGTTTTTGAGCCGTCTTGCACGCTGCCTGCTGTGGCATCCTTGCATCCTCTCATCAAGTGCTGTGGTTGGTGCCATGCTTGCTGTCATGCAGCGTTGATGAGCTGCGAGTGCCTGACCACAGCCACCTCAACATTCCAGACGAGCTGCTGCAGCAGAGCAGCAGCGCTGCAGTTGGCGGCCGCGGCAACACCAGCCCCAAGACTACCACATCAACAGCAGACAGCAGCAGCGTCGCGCACAGCAGTCATAAGGCTCACAGGGACAGGAGGGGCGGCAGGGGCACCGCGGGCAAAGCGCCGTCGAGGGATGCAGGTGCAGCTTCACCAATGGACGCGTGTGGCTCGCCTGCCCCGCTCACACCCAATGCAGCAGCGCCAGCAGGTGGCAGCAGCAGCCTGAGCCGGGGCCCTTCGCAGCCACTGCCTGGTGCGGACCAGCATGTGCTGTCTCGCAGCCTGTCGGTGGATGTGGGTGTGCGTGGTGGTGGCGGCAACAGCAGCAGCGCCCTCGCATGCATGGCGTCAGGTGGCTTGTGTGGTGCGGGTGCTGAAGCTGCTGCTGCTGGCATGTTCAGCTCTGCAATGGCAGGCGACCCTGAAGTGCCGGAGCCTCAGTTATCCCCACAACGTGCAGCAGCCATGGCGACAGCGCAGCAGCAGCAGCAGATGCTGGGACTGCGCGAGCAGCAGCAGCAGCAGATGGCAGAAGCATCTGTTGGTGCAGCAGCTGCGCAGGCAATGTATGAGCACAACATGAACCTGCAGCAGCTGCTCATGCTGCAGCAGCAGCAGCAGCAACAGCACTTGAAGCAGCAGCAGGTGGCTGCAGCCTGGGCTGGTTACGGCAGTGCAGCCAACGCAGCGGCAGCAGCAGGTTACGGCAATGAGTACGGCAGTGTGATGTCATCTATGACATCAGACGTGCGTGCGCCGGTGTCACCCGACTCAGCGAGCTTGATGTCATCGGTGGCCCTTGATGACGGCTGTAGCAGCAGCATGGGCGGACATACTTCTTACGGCTCCTCCTGCAGCTACGTGTCGCCGTATGCGGGCAGCAGCATGTGCCCAGCAGCAGCTGCACACGGCATGGGCTGGCAGCGGCCGCCGCTGCCGCGCACGTTGTCTGGGCCGCCCACCTACAGCCCTCAGGCCCCACAGTGCTTGCAGCCACCGGCTTTCAGGTACCAGAGCCTGGACTCGGGTGTGGCTGCTGTCGCAGCAGACCCTTCAGGCATGCCTGGCTCTGCTGCAGAGATCGCTGCCATGCGTGCAACGCAGCTGCAGCAATCAGAGATGATGCGGTTCATGCCACAGGCGCGTGTGCAGGCCATTATGGGAATGAACGGAGGATACACTGCGCCAGCAGCAAGCCTTGGCATGTGCTCACCTCCACCCCTGCAGCAGCAGCTGATGCAAGCCCAAGCTCAGCAGCAGAATGTGCAGGAGCAGGTTTTGGGTGATCAGCTCAACCTTGCCGATGTGGCGGGTCTGGTGGATTCTGTGAACAGGGGCGAGCTTGGAGAGTGTGGCAGCCAGGTGTTGACTGGTGTGATAGGGCTGCTGATGCAGCAGCTGAAGCACCAGCAGATGGCAGCTTGAGCTTGAAGGGATGTGCGCTGTGAGTGACAGCGAGTAGGGGTCTCCTGCTACAGGTGGATGCAGGAGCTGCCGGTGCGAAGGGAGAACCTGCAGCGGTAGCTTGTGCTTGGGGTGGAAGCGGACGCTTGGGGTGGGAGCGGGAGGTTGCTGCCGTGTTGTGGCTCGTGCCGTGTCTGTTCTATATGATGCGTAGGCCTGCATCAGACATAGCTCATGTCGCGTTGTGGTATCTGGAGGCGCTTTCGAGAAGGGCAGGGAAGCTGTGGGCTGCAGTTGTGGGTTTTCGCAGCTGTTGACAAGCCTTCGTGCATGGTGGATGTTCTGTCGACTATTTATATGGCCAACGACTTCTTGGTGGCTTGCATGTATTGGATTGTACGTGTCGATTGCTGTGACAACAGGGTTTGGGCAGGGCTGTGGGGAAAGAGGTCATCCTTAGCAGCAGGATCAACCAGGATTTTGCTGTCCTGGGGCGGTCGCGTTTGCGGATGCTGCGATTGTGGCAGGTGTCGGAGCTTGCGCAACAGTGCACTTCTTGATCAGCTGTAGATCTGACCAGTTTTGGAGCGCGTTTTGGTCTGCCACGCCTGTTTGATCTGCAGGCAGAACTTGCATGGAATTATGGCAGACATAATGTCTACCAATGGGAGTATCTGCGTATGATTATCGGGGATTGCAGTGCAGCACTATCACCTTTCTGCATGTGTTGTGGCTTTGTGGCGACACTCTGTTGTTGCTGAACATGTTGCCTGGCCCATTGTGTGCTTGCGTGCAGTGCACGGGATCTGTACAGGCATGGCTCTGCGCTTGCTGTTTTGTATGGCACAGCCTGACCTGCAGACTATGCTCAGTTGTCGACCTTGACGCTGATCATATGGTTTCTGATTTGCTTTGTGTTTCTGGACTGACGTGCAGCACGATTGCAGTGTCACAGGTACATAATAAGCATACACATCAAATACATACAGCCGTGTGAGGTACTACAGGACTGTGCCCCGCATGCAATAACAGTTGCGGCAGGTTTTGGGAGTCAGGGTGTACGGGGTTCTGGAGTTGGGCCTGTTCAGGCTGCTTGTAATACGGGTGTGGGGCTCACAGGGCAGTCAAGCATTTTGGCTATGCTACAATGTGCATGAGAGCTGGTGTCTGCACTTGTGCGCAAGCATGTGTGGGTTTTGAGAAGTGGCAAGCATTGCATTGGTGAGTCTGCCACCCCAGTCTGAGCTGAGCACAACACACTTGGGCCATGGCCGCGTGTTGGCGACACTGCCGTATGTACTTCACTTCTTTGTGGGGTCGTTGAGGCGACCTTGTCTGATGGATTCAGGGTCAGGCTCTGCTTATGCGGCGCACGTGTCGTGCGGTCCCAAGTTCACTGATCTGATCTGATCTGATCTGATCTGATCTGATGGATTCAGGGTCAGGCTCTGCTTATGCGGCGCACGTGTCGAGCGGTCCCAAGTTGACTGATCTGTCTGAGCCGTCGGCTTGCATGCTTCCTGCTGTCGTCATATTGGTTGCAGCTGCGCGCAACAGTTCACCACCAGTTGATGATGTGCCGTCATTGTTCTCTGCCGCCCTGCCCCCCTGTACGCCAGCATTGCATCACATCAGTCCCTGTGTCTGTCGCACATCTGCACGTGGGCTGCATATGCCCTGACGTACAGAAGCGCATCCACCTCCACAGGGCTTGGTTGGTTGTGTAGGGATCGCTCAGCTCAACAGCGCATGCGCCACGCGCTGTGGTGCGGCAGTGCAGTGTGGACAGCTGGGACCTCACCCTGTGGCTTGGCCGGTTGAATGTCTGTCATTATGGGGGCGACACCATGGGGGTCGGGCTGTGCGTGTCCTGCAGGGGGGGTTGTTTCGCACGCGAGTGCTGCCTATGTCCAGGCCTGTGCACTGCTTGCTGCATCCCACCAGGGCAGTCCACACACAGACACGTGCGGTGGCATGCATCTGTGCAGCGTGTCATGCCTTGGCAGTGTCAGGTTGTGCCACGCTTACCACTGGCGCTGCAGCAAGTGTACACCAGCTTGTTGCTACAGGGTGTTTGGCTGCATCATGCCACTGCTGTGTCAGCATGCCGTCACGTCAGCGGTGCCCACTTTAATTCCCTCTTTGAGTGAGGGCTGTGTGCTTGGTTCAGGTTGCATTCACTCATCAGTGTTTCCTACATGTGACAGCTGCAAATACTTTAGTGTGCTTGCCAGAATGGCTTTGGTCATCAGCCTACTGTGAGCCTTGCTCACCCTTCTTTTAACAGTATTATGCAGCAATGCAGTTGCGGTGCAGTACAGCCAGCATGGTTTGTCTGTGTTGCCTTGCTGTGCTCACAACAGGCTGCTGTGGCGTGCTCGACACATGGGTGGAGCGCAGTGATGGCAATTAGTAGGTGCTTTTATGAACGGATGAACAGGGGGTGAGGCTGCTGTGCTTGCACTGCCGGGCTTCGTGCAAGCTGTGGCCAGGTCTGTGAAAGTCAGCAGCTGCCCCCCATATCTACTTGCTTTGTGTCTAGATGGCATTGTCCACGAGCTTCGGCTTCAGGTTTCCAGGCATGTCACCTGCATGTCTTGGCTTGTTGCATGGCGTCATGCTTTGTCCAGTGATGGTTGGATGAACAACAAAGTGATGATGGGGAGGGCGCAGCGTGTAGCATGTGTATGGGTTTTGCGCAACAGGGCTGATGTTTTGTGTGCGTGTGTGGCACACACCTTGTGGGTTGGAGAGGGGGTGTAATTGTCTCAGCTACTATCTCGCATTTGGCAGTGTGCGTTTGCATGCGTGCCCGAGGCAAACGGCCGCCAATGCGGTTGCAGGGACTGAACACCAGGAGTGCGATGCATTGGAGCGTGAAACATATGGGAAGGTGCAGGTTTGTCGCAAGCCCAAAGACTGGTGTTATCATATGTGTGTTGTGTTCCTCAATCAGCTCACTTCGAGTGTTGCAGATGCTACCGCAGGTTGGGGGCATATTGCAGGGGGCTGCGCTGATGATGCCCTGTTCCTGTGTGGGTTGGCTGATGGCTGCGGCAATGCCATGTGTTGAGAACACCCCTAGTACAAGGCACCCCAATGAGATGTGATGGTAGATGGGTGCTTGGCATTGCAGTGTGTCGCATGGCTGTGGTTGCATCTCAACCTGTCCACCAACTGTTCTTGCATCAACCGGTCAGCCGCAGGCTGACCATGCATGCAGCGTGGGCAGCCGCGTTGTGTGTTCTTCTTCCTGAGGTTGGCTTTGCCGCACAGGAGCATTGCAATTGTATTTATGGAGCATTGGTGCAACAGCGCTGCTGTTGTCTTTGGCTGCAACGCTTGGTGGGGTCCAGGCAGAGTTGGCTGGCCAGGTCTTTGTCATATGTGGTGTCTGTTGAGACTGTGCAAGGTTCTCTGCTGCTGTATTTCATCTCAACAGCCTGCATTGTCGATTGCCGAATGCTTGAGCGCGCTGGCTCCTGCTGGCGGATGCTGCTTCTTTGGGCGCGTGCTCAGCACAAACTGCGGCTGACCAGAAGAAATGGTCAGCTTGCAGCATTTGAGTTGTAAGGCGATTTTGCCAGAAACTGAAAGGCATGGTCAACCCAAAGTTGACTGTTCACCCGCTGCATGCTCGCTGCGCAGCAATGCAATGCCTTCATTGTTCACTGACTCGTACCCGGCAGCCGTTTTCAGACGGCTGCGTACAAGACACCATCCTTATCTTGCCGATGCTTGAATGCAGTTGCACAGAGCTTGAATGTTTGTGGCATTTGTCTCCAGCTGCATTGCGTAGCAGTTGTCTACAGCCTGCTTGCAGGTGCCTGGTGTTGCAATTGCTCTGCAGCTGCAATGGTGGTGCCGTGGTGCAGACATACTCGGGCCTGTTGGTTGAGAGCGGGGCTGCATTGCAGTGCCCGCACCACCTCCAGGGCAGCAGAGGTGATAGGGCTCGTAGGCGCCATGTATCTTGTGACAAATGCTATTGGATATGCTTGTGGAAGTGAAGGTTGGCCATCCTCACCATTGCACATGCAGCATCTTGAAGCTGGTGTGAGTGGTATCGGCTGCTGGACAGTTTGACGTGCAGGTACCATTCACCGGTTGGCTGCTCAACGCTTCGTGACGTGCAAATACCGTTGCAGTCGAATTTTGTGCATGGCGCTGTATGCGCTTTTTCTAGAATGTGCTTACCACTGTCAGCTCCTTGCTGCATCGGGCGGAGTTGCTCCATACATAACTGTACAGTTATGGCTGCTTACCAGAGCAGCGAGCAGCGAACGCCAGATCACATGGTGCCTTTTATGCTTTGGACGCAGTGCCAGTTGACTGATTGTTGCATGCTGACGCAAGGTCGGTTGTGGAGAGTTTGCACTTGGAGAACTCAACGGCATGGCTCATCATGCCTGCCTCTGGCTTGGTGCGGGGGGAGGGCATGTGTGCCAGGGTATGACCCAGCAGCTGTACTGTCTACACTGTTGATGGGCGGTGAAGCGTACATGTGCTCCCGTGTAACTCACTGTGCTGCTTTGTCAATGCAGTCGTTAGTGACTCCTGCGTTTCCGCTGTGACAGCAATCATTGCACATTTGTTGGAATCAATGGCAGCTGCTCCCCTGTTAAGTTGCAACTCGCCGTGTGACCGCTCTACAAAACACCATAGCGCAAAAGTAAGCCTCCGCGCTGAGTCATTGTAGGGTTGCTCTGTTTTTGGGTCTATTGGGTCCCTGTTTTTGGGTCTCTTGGGTCGAACGGTTCAGGTGACTTACAGCAAAAGCACAGGAAAATGCCTGGCACAATACATTGGTCACGATGCCAGGGTCCAACACACCTCATAGTTGAGGTACACAGCTGTGCATTCACCTGGAGCCCAGGAGCCGTTCAAAACGCGTTCTTTTACATAACTTTGTCGCTTGGATGCATGCAGTGCTGTGTCTCATAACATAGCCACCCTTGAAACTTTGCAGACCAGGTAAGCTAAGTTTATCAAACCCCTCCACCCGCCACTGCTCCACGGCACCAGGCAGCAACTGCCAAACAGAACAACCAATAGTCAAGCTCACCACATACCTCCTCCTGCCAGTGCTCCACAGCACCAGGCAGCAACTGCCAAACAGCAAGCTCACCACATACCTCCACCTGCCACTGCTCCACAGCCCCAGGCAGCAACTGTCAAACAGACAGTTAATCAGCCAAGCTCACCGAATAACCTCCACCTGCCACTGCTCCACAGCCCCAGGCAGCAACTGTCAAACAGACAACCAATCAGCCAAGCTCACCGAATAACCTCCACCTGCCACTGCTCCACAGCCCCAGGCAGCAACTGTCAAACAGACAACCAATCAGCCAAGCTCACCGAATAACCTCCACCTGCCACTGCTCCACAGCACCAGGCAGCAACTGTTGAACAGGAAACCAACAACCCAAGCTCACCACATACCTCCACCTGCCACTGCTCCACAGCACCAGGCAGCAACTGTCAAACAGACAACCAATCAGCCAAGAACATCCAACAACCTCCACCCGCCACTGCTCCACAGCACCAGGCAGCAACTGTTGAACAGGAAACCAACAAGCCAAGCTCATCCAACAACCTCCACCCGCCACTGCTCCACAGCACCAGGCAGCAACTCTCAAACATAAAATCAACCAGCCGAGCTCACCAGTAAATTAACTAGTTATAACCTCTACCCGCCAGTGCTCCACAGCACCAGGCAGCAACTGCCAATTAGAAAACCGACCAGCCAAGCTCTTTGCCCACCACCACATTGTGTGGAGGTATGTGGATCAACTGGTGCGCTGCTATGAAGTACCCACAACAAATTGCATGCATCACAAGTCCAAACCCACTTAGCTATCGTCAGTCTGCATAACCTGAGCTGGCAACTTACTCAGTACCTGCGCAAGCCTTGAAGTGCATGAAGCAGAAAGGTCCTTATGTTAAGTTGTTGGCTGCGGCGCTGCAGGCCAGCAGTATACAATCTAAGCATGCACATGTGTACATGCAATAACCACACAACTTGGTTTGTGGCACAGACACTTGCTGCACGTACCACATGCATACCACTCACACTATGTCAAACACTAAACTGCTTGACATACGAGCAACTTCAACCTGCCCAGGTCGTGTGTACATCTACTGAAGCCATACACAGATGCTTTAAAACATCCCATACACACCACCTGCGGCTAAAATTCTTGACGCAAATATGTGTGGGTGCATGCTTAAATCACAGCAATGGCATCCATCAGACCTTGACAAAAATTTCTATGTGTGCATGCCTAAATCACAGCATCCACCCTAATCTGCTTGTTGCTCAGCAGCTGCTCAGACCATCCACACTCCATGATGAACTGGTGACATTGCAACACATGTCACACACAGCGGCAGCGGGCTGCATGCGCCATATGCTTGAACAGCAGCATGCCCTAGGCTGTCTGCAGCTCAGCAAAAATTGAAGTTGCTGGTGGCACAGAACTAAATTCCACACACAGCTGCAGACATGATGGCAATGTTAGCAGCACCCATCCATCAACCCCTGCTGCTTACAGCGCGACCTAAACAGCAACCAGCTCGTGCCTGAGCAACGCCCATCACACTCAGCATTCCCAGCGCAAGCGAATGATTTGAAGGCGCGCATCTACACCAAGCACGCTGCGCCTGCCCAGCACAGCTAGCTCCCATGCCCCAACCGCACAGGCAAAAGCGCATCCGTGCACGCCTCCAGGACCTGCGCAACAGCAGCCACCCAACCCCTGCTGCGCAGCATTGTAGGCATGACACATACCAGCGGTTGCCGCGTATGCCGGCACATGTGTGCCATGCAGCACCAGCTGGCTACACAAAACATAGCAGAGCACGGCTGCTACCAACGCAGCTGCAGCCCATGCACAGGACCCCGCTTGCAGCAGCACTTCTCACAAACTGGGAAACACTAGCACAACATAAGGATGTTGCCCACCCCTCCCTTGAACAAAACACAAGGTAGCCATCGCTGCAGCAGCAGCCACTCCAGCTGCTGCTGCTGCTGCACTGCTGCCGCCTCCAACACATCCCCAGCAGCACGCACACACACACAGCACGAGCGGCCCCACACGTCACACAGCTGAGCGTACCAGCCGACCACACGCAGCCTGCTGCAAATCAGCTGGCAGGCACTGGCCCAGCCTGCCCGCCCCTGCCCCTGCCCCTGCCCCTCATTGAACCGAACACCCTGCCGCCTGCCCGCTGCAGCCCGCCAAGCAGCCGCCGCAGGCCCTTGGCGCCACCCTGGCTGCTGCTGCGCCCCTGGCTGCTGCTGCTGCTGCTGGCAAGGCATGGCGGCAGTGACAAGCATGCAGCTGCTGCTGCTCTCAGTCCACCCTGCTGCGGCTGCTGCTGCTGCTGGTGGTCCAGCAGTGCGCCCAGTGCCGGGCCGTCAGCTGGTGCTGCTGCATGTCCGGCCTGCACTGTTGCATCTGCTGCGAATGGCCGTGCTGGCTGAGCTGTAGACGTGCACGGCACTGCCTCCATGGCAAGCAACGCCCCGCAGCCTACCACCCTGCTGCATGCAAGCTCTGTAGCCTGCACCCACTGCTCCTCACGCATGGTGCCAAACGCGTTGGTGAAGGCCAGCAGCATCAGAGGCAGCGACTGTGCCCCGGCCGCTGCTGCAAATGCTGAGGACGTCACCCCACTCTGCTGCTGCTGCTGCTGCTGCTGCTGCTGCTGCTGCTGGTCGTCCAGCGATGCGTCCAGCGCGCAGCCGTCAGCTGGTGCTGCTGCAAATCCGGCCGGCACTGCTGCATCTGCTCCGGATGGCGGTGCCGGCTCAGCTGTGAAAGGGCACAGCACTGCCTGCATGCCAAGGAACGCCCCGCAGCCCACCACCTTGCAGCATGCAAGCTCCGCTGCTTGCTCCCACTGCTTCTGCGGCATGGCGCCGCACGCATCTGCATTGGCCAGCAGCATCATGTGCACCAGCTGCGCCCCTGCTGCTATGACAGAGCTGCTGCCTTCAGCTGCCTTGTCGGCACGGTCAGCGGTCGCCAGCGGGCTTGCTGCTGATGATGATGACGCCCCATTGCTGCTGCTGCTGCTGCTGGCTGCTGCGAAAGGTGCTGCCAGGCTGTCCCCAGCAACCCCGCACGGCAGCGGTGTAGCTGGCAGCTCGCGCAGTACGGTGCCGCTGCTGCTGCTGCTGCTGTTGCTACTGCTGCTGCTGTTGGCAGGAAGCGTGGTGACAGTGTTGCCTGCAGCATGTACGCTGCGCTCTGCACTGCTACTACGGCTGCTGCGGCTGCTGCTGCCACCCCACTGCAGCAAAGCCCATGGCCCCGCAGCAGCATCTGCTGCCACAGGAGCGCCTGCTGCTGCTGCTGCTGCTGCTGCCCCTGCGTTTGCCGCTGCTGCCATGTCCTGCTGCTGCTCTGGTTGTACTGCAGACATAACGTCCGCCACCATTGTCTTGGCACGCTGCAGGTAGAGGTGCGGCGCAATCTCCTGCAGTGCCTTCAGGTTGCGCAGCTGCGGCAGCACTCTGAAGACTGCCGAGCGGCAGTCTGGAGGAGCATCATAGAACAGCTGCTTCAGCCAGCTTGCTGTGTCAGCGAGCTTGACAGGGCTGGTGCTTGCTGCCGTTGACATCAGTGGGCCAAACGCCCGCTTCAGCGGCAGATACAGGTTCAGCTTCCTGGAGACCAGGCGCAGCTCCTCCCGTTCCTCGCCTCCCAGAAGCATCAGCACCTGTTGCGGCAGGCCCGTGATGTCTTGCAGGCAGTGAACCACCTGCGCCTGGCTGGTCCTCATGCATTTCTCAGTAGCCAGGGCCAGATCCCACAGCTCCTGGAGTGCTGCTTCTGCTACAGGCATGCCTGCAAACGCCTTGTCTAGCTTCTCAACAGCCACGCGCAACAAGGGATCGTTGCGAGCCAGGAGCTTGGCGTATGCTGCGTAGTCCTTCCACCACTCCTGCGCGGCCCGGAGGGGCGTGACGAACGCTCCTATGACTGACCTGAACTCCTTCTTTGTTGCACTGCAGCAAGAAGCGGTATATCAAATTCAAGGCGAGTCATGACTTGCACAAGTGCAAGTTTGCTAGGGCAGGGAGCAGTACATGCCTGCAACGCAGCGACTATCCCGATGCTATGGGCGCAGGCATACTTCTGCTCCGCTTCCTATGAAGACAACTTGAAGACTATCATTGCGCCCTGTTTACTGGGGGCCCCTGGTGTGGGCAACTGCTGGTGGCAAGCTATCTCTAACCACCAGCTCTTCTGATGCTGTTGAGTGCGCCTTGTTGGTTCCCAGATACTTACCTCTTAAGCTTCACCACCATTGTGATTGGTGCAGAACAGCCCCTGGGCTTCCGCGCGCGGTGCCGATGCCCTTGCGAAGATGTCCCCGCACCAGGCCCTTGCAGCTTCACCTGCTATCGCTTGTTAGAACCCCTGGTAGTATACAAGGCAGCTGGCAGGTTCGATGCTAGCAGGTTCTGCGAGCAGCAACTGCAAGTTGTTCACTCGCGTGAACCGTGGCCCTGCGAAGGCAGTGAGCTTTAACAAGCAGATAAATCGCAGTATACAAGCTTTGTACCTTGAAGGTCAGCACACAGGTAGCAGCATGTAAGGGTGGTGCACGAGCGACGGGTTTTGCTCAGCTAACAGTGCAACGGCAGAGGTTGGTGGTGAAGCAAGACGAGTACATTATGCACGAAGCCCATTGGTTGTATCGTTTGACATTATACGGCATTCCACATTGGAGGTTGCAGGTGACCAGGCGTCTGCGGTGGGGATGCACGTGTGAGGAAGGCCTATAATAAGACACACAACACTGTATGCATTGCATGATGCATAGGCGTGCGTTTTTGTAGATCATCTTAGCTAGCCGCAGCGGTAGGAGTGGTTTTTTTTGCTCGCCTTTAGTGTAGTCTGGTGCCGGGACTGCAGCAACAGCAGTTTGGTGTTGCAGTCAGGTCTTTGTGGGTGTCCGCTTACATGCCAGTCGTGTCGTGCGCTTACATGCCTGCTTGCCAATGCCATGCTGTGCCTTTGGAGGAGACCACTCAAAACGGCTGCAGCGATGGTCATATTGCTAGGCGTCAGTGAGGCTGCAGACTTACTGTTCGTGGTGGTGGTGGTGGGGATGGAGTTGGCCATGACACCCTACCTGGCCGGTATGATTCGCCGGTTCAAGAGGCTTGAGTTGACAGGCCCCCACGTGTAACAAACAAAACAAAAGGCGTGCCCCACAGCCCACTACCTTCCCGCAAGCAGGCTCTGCTGCCTGCACCCACTGTGCACTAGCAAGACCCTGTGTCATGCGCAATGGGCTGGTGGCCAGCTCGGCAATGGACGCTGTTTGGCATCATCATCATCATCATCATCACCATGACGCTGTTTGGCATGACAGCCGAACACACAGTACACACGTGAAAAGCACCAGAGCCAAGCAAGGAGCTTGGGGGCGCCAGCCTGTCCACGCTCAAGGAAGCACATAAGACAGGCGCATGTACGCCTGCCTTATGCAAGGTTTCAGCTGTTCCATTGCTGCTGCTGCTGCTGCATGCATATCTGTCCCCCGGCCTTGAGTGATGAACGGCTGTGATTCACCCAGGAAGGCATGTGACAGGACACAACACTGCAAGTAACAGGACACAGCACTGCATGCATGCACAGTCAGTTTGGAGGTCGCAGAGCTAACTCCACTACAGGATGTCCTTGTTGTGGTGCAGAAGTTGAATCTTTGTTACACTTGATTTTGATTGCCCTGCTACTTCTGCTCAGAGGGATAGTATGTTTGCTGAGATCAGATCCCTGCCTGGTTGCGCTGAAAAGTTGCGCAGCGCTTTGTCCATGGCTGATTCGTGGGTCAAGGTGTTGCGTTTTGTATCTGATGATATTTGGGGCAGTTCTGGAAGATGTCGGATGGTGTTACCGTGCATTGCTGCCTTTCTTGTCAAGTCTTGGGATATGCGCAATGCATGCAAACATTCTGGAGCAGTGCCCCCTCCTCTTTCCGACCCGGTGGGGCGCGGGGCCGATGGCGCTGATGCTATGGCTTGAATGGGTATGATGATGATGATGCTGATTGATGCACTTGCACAGGAGTGCAAGTGCATCAATCACTACGGTGCTGGGTTTCTTGGCTGGATGCCAAGCAGCTGCACCCAGGTTTCAATCAATCAATTAACTACACGTTTTTCTAGCAAGAGTGGCAACCCAAAAGAAAGGGGAGCCGCTCCCAAACCACCTTCAGTGGTTCCTAACCGGTGGGCGCAGGCCCACAAGCTAGGGCCAGATACAGCCAAAACTTTGAACGCAAGAGGGCTCGCTTGACAGATCTCTCATGCAATGATCATACCCAAACCCTAATCACTGATGGCCCTGAGCTGGACCACAGCGTCAGTGCACTGCCGCGTGGGATGAATCCTCCCACAAGGGCACTGCCAGCCCACACCAGCAATCATAAACGGCTCACTAGAAACCGGATACATCTGCTGTAGGCGCTGCTGTCTCATGAGTGACTGCTGCTGCCTGTAGTGGGAGGAGGAACGGGAGAACCGCAGGGGAGCCCCCACGGCCTCAGGGTGTGTAACCCTGTAGACCCTAGACCGCCATGCGCCCCTGATAAGACAGTAACCACGCAGGTCATCCACCTGATGAGGGAGTCCCAGCCGCTGCAAGTCGCTGTGTACATAATCCTGCCACCGAACTGGAGGCCGGCCCCTAGGCCGTTTCGTAACTCCATGCAATGAAAAAAACATAGCAACTTGCCGCCCCGGTGGGGCGCGGGGCCGATGGCGCTGATGCTATGGCTTGAATGGGTAATATGATGATGATGATAGCAACTTGGGGGATCCTGCCCTCATCCATGCGCACAACATGCCCCAGCCACCTCAGGCGAGCCGCCATAAGGTGTTCTGCAAGGCTAACTGTGCCACACTGCTTCCTGATAGTCACCAGACGGTGTCTATCAGAGAGCCGCACGTGTAACAGCTGCCGCAAGCAGCTAGAATGTACACACTCCAAGCGCTCCGTCTGTTGCTTAGTCAAAGCCCATGTCTTACTGGCAAACATGATAACAGGCAAAACATACGCATTGTAGCATCACATCTTCACACTCACATACATGTTCTTTATCCCCCAGAGTCTCTGCGTCTGAGCAAACCTGCCTTTTGGCCTTGCTTATGCGTGCACATACTTCTGCATCACAAGTGGCAGTTGTATCAACAATGCCACCGGAGTTACTTGAGGTTCGCACCTGATCAACCCTGCACAACCAACAACAGTGCTCAACCAGTATGTGGCACAGTGCTCATACCGCATGTGGCTCACACATGCATGCAGGCAGGGTGAACTGCAGCCTGTTGCTGTACAATGCTTGCATGTGTGCGGGCATTACGTGTTGCTGTCTTCTGCTGGTGTGTTTGTTTGTTTAATGCTATTGAAATTGTGACTGTAAATTGTCTTGTTTTCTGTGAGTTTTGTCTGGCTTACCCCGCATCAGCCTGTGGCTGCCTTATGCAGGCCACGACGCAGTGCTCAGCACCAGGAACAGCATGC
>JACERP010001494.1:0-19588 GCA_014080715.1 Scenedesmus sp. NREL 46B-D3 | reverse complement strand
TGCTCAATGAGTGGTCCAAGAGTGCACGTATCACTGCTACCTTCACTGCTGCTGCGTCTGCCACTGGCCATAAACCTGTAGATGACCTGCAGGTCATCGTTGCAAATTTCCTTGTTAGCTTGTAGGCAGAGCCTCCTGTTGTCGAGTGGCCCTAGGTCTGCATGTCACGCTAGCTAGGTACAGCTGCTTGGGCTGGTGACTGAGGCGTCGTGCTGCGCTGCCGATTAAGAATAATATAAGTCAACGTTTGCAAACAAGCAGTACGGCGAAGGAGGTTGTGGCGCAGCAGCATTAACTGAGCTGCAAGGTCAGGCTATTGGCGTCAATGTGGCCATGCGCCCTATGCCGGCAACGCAAACGATCCTACTTGATCTGCAAATATCAGGAATCGTATGTAAAACTCTTGTCTGGGTGATGCAGCGGCTTTTTAGGCTTTGTGAAAGAAGCAATGAATGACGAGACTGGCAGGTCACATCAACAATAATCACATACTATTATGCGTCTCAATTGAAAACGCTGCTGCTTGTGGGCATCTGGCACCAGTAACCAACCGTTCGGAAGCTGGGATCAGTTAAAGAAGGGACCGGCGGTGCATGGTCACAAGCTTACGTGGTGACCGGGTGGTGGCAGAAGCTGCTGAAATAGGCCGGTTATGTTCCCTGTGTGCTTTTGTTGCCGCTTTTGTACTTGCCAATCTCAAACTCAACCTTGAAGGGGCTACCGTAACGACAATGGGGTTTCCAACTTGACAAGCTTGTCAGTCAAACATTTCCCCGGTTGACGCTGCCAATGCCAGGCATCGCTCCCGTGTTTTGGTAATGGCCAAGACACAATCTCAAGTTTTATGCTGTCCCGCATCTTGTGTGCTTCGCCGCCTGTCACCCGAAGGTTCCCAAAGCCCGCTTAGACACCATGCTTCGTACACTCTACGACAGTATCAGTTTACAATGGCAACGAACGTGCCCCGGCATCATAACACAACCATTAACCTCACATCCAGAGTTACAACGTCCAGATCTCGTTCTAGAATGACTCAGATCTAAAACGGGGCGGTGGTCCAGAGTTCCGACATGCATGTACATGCACCGCATGTGGTGGCCACCATGGGGACCCAATACCAGACATGCAAGTGCCGCATCTGCTGCATTTTGCTGTTACTAAACGCTATCCTGCAACCTTATCAAATTACTGCTGGCGACGCTGGTGTGAAAGCACATAGCATTGCGAAATATCAAACAACAAACAACAAAGTAGGCCCACAGCCCACCACTTGCACGCAACATGCATGATGCAAGCAGCACGGCTGTGGCAACCTATGAGTTCAGACTAGCTAGTCTGATCACTGCCACATGCACAGGTTTCATACGCCAATTTTGGTGCAGTAAACCCCACCAGGCCTTGTTCTTGGCCCTTCAACGCTGAAGAGATGGCTGGCAGCCACTGCAGCCAGCAACCGCTTAGTCGCTCAGCCATTGGCTGCTGAACATGGCACTGTTTAGTAAAGGCAGGGTTGAACACCAGCCTGCCTGACATTGATGAAGATCATTCACTATGCTGTCAATAGATCAACAAGGGAGACTGCCAGTGTGACAATTTTTTTTTGTTGATAAGGCTCGACTTGGTTTCCAGCACCACAGATACATTGAAGTTCCTCTCGCATGCGCTCACATCACAGCAGCTAGAAGCAAACCACAGTTGAGCAGCCCTCAGCAGCTAGCCCACCATCTGCTTGAAATGCAGCGCTGCACCGACTGCTAGATGATCCGACGGCCACACGCCGTTAGGGATGCTGTCAAAGGGCACAGCGTATGGGCTATGTGGCAGCTGCGCATACCCCAGTGTCTCGTACGGCATGGCAAGGGTGCCAAGCACATCGATGGTTGCAGGGCTGTACCACACATAGTCCAAGCAGCCGGCAAAGCCTGGATGCTTGTTTGTCAGTGGTGGCTCGGCACCCCTTGCAGCCAAGTAGGCGCTGCACAAGCTCAAGCCTGAGCTGGTGAGCTCCGCATGCTGCTCGGCGTCGCTGCTTCTGTCACCATCTTGCTCGTCATCGCTGTTGCCGGCACTCCTGTGTCTGCCAGTGGGAGTGGCCTGTGTGCCGCTCCTGCTGAGGTAGCGCCGCCATTGGGCTGGGTGGTGACGCTGGCGGCTGCCCAGGCTGCCTGTCGAGAGCATCGTGTACACGCCACTCACTGAGTAGCCGCAGTTGGGTATGGGCCAAGTGCTCTGCACGCAGCAGCAGCAGCAGCAGCAGCAGCAGCAGCAGCAGCAGCAGCAGCAGCAGCAGCAGCAGCAGCAGCAGCAGCAGCAGCAGCAGCAGCAGCATGTCATCAAGTTTACCAGCTGATTTTGTCACGCTAGTCAGGCTGTTGGCCAGCCAGGGCAGAAGCAACACCCAGTGAGGATTGAGCTTTGCAGCTGCAGAGCAACCCTTGAAGGCAGACATCTTCGTGTAGCTCGCTGATGTGCAGCACAAGGGGAGACATGCAGCGCCACAGCAGCAGCAGCCCGGGCCAGACCTGATCAGCTTCACTTGCGGACCACACACCTTGAAGTCTGGCCCCTTTTCAACGCTGTACAGCCTCCACAAGGAGTTGAAGTCGCCACACACAATGGTGGGCAGCTGAGCAAGCAGCCATGCCAGCTGCGCTTGCTGCTGCTGTGCCTGCTGTGCGGTCTCAGTCATGGGCTGCCTGGCAGTACCCGCCTGCTGCTGCTGCTGCAGGTCAAGCAGGTCACCTCCAGCTACTGCTGCTGCCGCTGCTGCCAGCTGCTCTGCTTTCGCTTGCGCTGTCGCCACCAGCGCCACTTCCCGCGTCATGTGGCACTCTGCTGCCACTGGTGCGCCTTCTGCACCACCCGCAGCTCCTGCACTCAGATGGCGACCTGCGGCCTGCTCGCTGCCAGTGCTGCCGCCGTCGCCCTTCCTTTGAGCTGCTGAGTCAGCAGGCTGCTGCTGCTGCTGCAGCAGCAGGCCCCGCCCACAACAGTCTCTGACAAACTCCACCAGGCACTCGCACAGCACGTGCGTCTGCCCAGCCTTGACATCTTGGTCTTTGGGGCTGTACCACAGGTGCGTGCAGGCGCAGCACAGCAGGCGGCCGCTGGCGCTGCAGCGCAGCAGCGCGAAGAGTGCGCCCTCTTCAAAGCTGCCCACGCGCCGCCAAAAGGCACCTGCAAGGCAGCATTGCACGGCAGTCCGCCTGGTTCATAGCAGAGCTCTGTAAACATGCAATGCAGATTGAGGCACGTTGTGGTGTTTGTGATTCAAACCAGGTGCAACCTTGATGCTTTGCAAAACTCGTGGATTCAGGGACGTCAAGTGTGGCTGGCAGGTGCCTCACGGGCGACAACGTGGAACCTAATGACCATTATTATGCTGTTTGCGGGGTGGGCACTTGATAGTTAGGCTGTAGTGCGACAGCCAATGGTGACATGCCTCCTGCAGTACCTTGCTGGGGTGTTGCTGCTGGCGGCAGGTGGTCTGCAAAGCGCACCGCGCTGTGGTGCAGCAGGCTGAAGCGGCCGCTGTCGTAGAGCAGTGCGATGCCCTCCCTGGCACCTTGGTTGCGCTCGTAGCGCCTGCTCCAGTACAGGCCTGCACATGCATAAGAGCGGCCGTACAAGCAGGAAGATCGAGGGACCCCAGCCTGGCGCAGAGGGCATACAAGCAGGAAGATCAGAGGGTCCTTGCCTGTGAGGTGGGCCGGCGCATGAACACATGCACACATGCATGCACACATGAGACCGCCAGCGCAAACAGGTAGAGCCATGCAATGCAAGGCAGCTACAAAAGCATCTAGGGTACTGGGGAAGACTAGCTTCCTGTCAAGAGGGGTGTGGTCGCATTGGGCAGCAGGTGACGAATGGCGCAAATCTGTGGCAGCGACAGACACGAGCCATGCCACCATGTGTGCACGCACGACACTTTACCGATGCTGGCAGTTGTGAAGATGGCCGGCTTCATGGTGGTATGGTGGCATGAATGAACAGTGTGGGTGTGCATGCAGTGGAGATGACTGCTGAGTCGTGCGGCAGTCTGTTACCCATCCGACGCTGGCCACAGTCCGTTTGTGTGTGCATGCAATTGAGTGCAGATCGTGCTGGCAGCGGCAGCACCCACCTTGCATATTGAGGTGCTGCGCCGTCCATGGCTGCACGTCCTGCAGCCACTTTGAGTGGTCCACCTCCTGCGAAGGCAAGTAGCAGCGGACACACGGTATGGTTTCACCCTTGTGATGAGCCCTTCTGGTGTAAGCAGCATACAAGTGCTGCAAAGGAAGCCAAGTGCGTATGGCCCTGCTTCTTGGCTTTCCACATGCACAGCTCTTCAGCAGCTCAGGGCTCCTCAAGGCACAGTCAGGCTAGCTCACCTCGCTGCAGAAGATGGCCTAATAGAAGACAACATATGACACGTGAAGTGTGGAAGGTGGTGTGTCACAACATGTAACATGTGACATGTTGTAAGCGGCACGTGACACCATGTGACATGTGATGTTGAGGCCAGGGGAGCAAGCATGTGGTTGGGCTGCACCGCCAACAATGCCCCCAGAGCGGTCTGTGAGGCGGGAGCTCCACCGCTGACCTGCATGCACAGTATGTGTGGCTGGTAGGCGGCCAGCTCCCCCGCGATGCGCGGCCACCTGCTGGCCCAGGTGCGCAGCACAGCAGGACAGTAGGCCTTGGAGCGCCTGGCAGCAGCGCAGGCAGAGCATGCACCAGGTGAAGCACACACTGATGTTTTTGTGTATACAAGGGCTGGTGCGAGGGTGATGCAGAAGATGGAGCACTTGCGACTGCGGCCCGCCTCATTGTGCTGACGTGCGTGTTTGTGCGAGCATACCACGAGGGCGACACCTTGTACTCAGCTGCACCAGCAGCAGCCAGCCCTGTAGTCTACACGCGTGTTTGTGTGGAGGTAACGGGACAAATGGGCCATTTAGGGCCATGCACACACGCTTGCTGTGTGGTGTACGGCGACCTGCTGCTACAAATGTCTCAGCCACTCACCCAGTGGCATACATGTCCGCTAGTATGTTGTAGCTCAGCACCCGTATGGCAGTGCTGCTCATCCATGACACATCAAGCCTGCCAGGCTGCTGCTGCTGCTGCTGCTGCTGCTGCTGTTGCTGCTGTCCTTGGTCTCGGCTCTGCAGCTCTCCTTGACCTGCTTGTTGGAGCATCTGCTGCATTGTTGGCTGCTGCTGCTGCTGATTTTGCTGACTTTGCTGCAGCTGCTGCGCTGGCACCCATACCCTGCTTGCAACAATCGCAGTGAGTGCATCTGCCGTCTGTGCGTTGCCAGCTGCAGATGCTGCTGCTGCTGCTGCAGCTGCGGGCAGATCAGCTGTTGTTGGTGAGCCTCCTGCCTCGGCTGTTTTTGGCGACGTGTGCTGACGTTTGGCAGCAGGAGTATCAGCATCTCCGATAGCAGCAGCAGCACCGGAAAACTGACCCCTCTTGCTGCCCAGCTGTGGCACCGCTACTCCTGCTGCTGCTGCTGCTGCTGCTGCTGCTGCTGCTGCTGCTGCTGCCACTGTTACCTCAGCAGCTGATGCAGCAGGTAATGCATGCTGCTGCAGTGGGGCGCAACTGCCAGCAGCAACGCTCGCTTCCAGCCAGGTGTCTGCAAGCATGCTGCAGCTGCTTGGCAGCTGCAGCTTGCTGCGCAGTTCATCGCAATCAATGCTGCTGGCTGCACCCACCAGCAGCACGCCGGCGTCTTCCATCGGCATGCCATCTACATGCTGCAGACGGACGGGGACAAGGCAGCAATTGTGTGGTTGAGGCCAGGAGGCTGACAACAAGAGGGTTGCAGTTGCAGAGTCAGCCTGGCATGGGTGCACGCCTGCCAGACACAGCAGGGGATCGGCACTACTCAGATGTAGCCAGGGCATGCTTCAACTTGATCAACAACAGCAGACGTGTTTCAGGGTCCTGATGTGGCTGGTCTGCCCGCATACAGCATACCTTGACAAGCTGCAGGCCTAGCCTGGCAGCACTCCTTTGCCAAATGTTGACACGCTTGCTGAGAAATGGAACTGAGCGGTGCACGACTACCTTCATTCTACAGGCGTCCATAGAATGGCGCCATGCGTGCATGCAAGGCAGAGGTAAGAATATGAGCAATTCTCACTCCTGAGCTCAATGCAGCTACAGCAGCAGTACCGAAAGCAGTACTATTGACTTCAGCAGGAGCTGTATGAACTGATTGCCACAACTTGCGGCTATGACGCATATGCCACAGCGTTTGCCAGTGTATCGCCTGCTAGGCAAGCATACTGCATCACACGGAAGCCCTGCGGACGGAGCGACAGTTGTGGTTGTCTAGGACCTACCTGAAAGCGCATCAGCGACCCATCGCAACAAGGTGTTTCAATATTGTCACTTCAAGCGTCTTGCGGTGTTGATCAGGCCGATCTGTCACCAGCCTGCCCTAGCTGTCCCCCCACGCCCAGCAGCAGTCTGCATTTTGTGCACATTGTCAGGAAAACTTTATATCACATTCAGGAGATCTTCTCCCGTAGCAAGCAGCCTCGTGATCTAGAGCGCCAGCGTCCAGATATGGAGCAGCACCCAAACGTCTGGGATGGCGTGCAAGGAGCGGTGGCGTCTGTCGGCAGCAACGTAGCAAACAACTGGCAGAATCTAGTACGGCACTGCGGCAGGCAGCTGCATCCGTGGCAACGCAACCTGTCTAGCTTTGCAGCAGGACTGCAGCAGCATCTGGTGCCGCTGCAGGCAGCACCGCAGCAGCAACGGCAGCATCGGGGGCAACAGCAGCACTGCTGGTCACCAGCACTTGCGGTGAGCGGACCATATATGTTTTCTTATTCCTTGAACTGCATATGCCAGTGTTGACTTTTGCCAGTGTTGACTTTTGCACTGTCAGCGTACCCTTTGTCAACTGACTATCCTGTAAACGCTGCCATGTACTGTATGCTGCAACTTTGGTATGCATGCTCGCAGTCGATATCCTTTGGCAGGGGCCCTGGCAACAGTAGCAGCAGCAGCGACAGCCAAGCGGGCAACAGCAGCAACAACAGCAGCAGCAGTGGCAGCAGCCTAACAGCACAGCCGCTGTTTGATCTAGGCATGCCCAAGGATGAAGTGAAGGCACGGCTGGCGCCCATTCCTGTGTACACAGTGGCTAACCCAAAGAATGAGTTTGTGCTGGTGGCAGGAGAGGTGAGCCGGTTGAGAGCTGAAGCTGCTGTTCTGGACGGCCACAGTTGCAGGAATGTCACAGCACATCATGCATGCGGTAGCGCGTCATCGGCAGCTGTCAAAGGCACCAGGTCGTTGCTGCAGTAGCACATGACTTGCTTTTGACTAGTCAGCGCAGCTGCATGCATATATCACAAGCGGTTGTGAGCTGTGCAGCAGCAGTGGGTGTGCGTCAAACGGGGTGGCAGCAGTGAAGGGGTGCAGCACACACCTGCGGGTGCCTCCCCCCGTCTCTGCTACTGGCACCCATCGCCCCGTCATCTTTCGCACTGCCTTTGGTGCTGCAACGGCAACAGCTGCGCTCATCCCCAACTGTCCGTTACTGTGTCTGCCTGCTGTTGCAGAACAACACGCAGCTGGGTTTCTTCTTCTTCAGGAAGGAGGATGCAGAGGCGATCATAGCAAAGGTGCGCTGCTGCCAGCCTAGCCTTTGGTACGCAGTGCAGCTGCAGCGGGCCTGACGCCAACACAGCAGATGCAGCAGTACTAGTCTGCAAAAGCATCAGCTGCTGGTTCTGTCAGACTCCTACTGGCAACACCTCCCGGCAACAGCAATTCCAGACACTTGTTGCAGAGAGAGAGGGAGAGAAGGGGAGAGAGAGCAAGAGAGGGAGAAAGCTGCAAACGTGTACTGCACACAGCAGCGGTTGAGTGCTACACATGCATACGTTGCTTGGCGCACGGCATCAGACATGCTTGTACAGCATGGCGTACACATGCATGAGCCACTCCGCTGCGGTCATTGCACCATTGACGAATGCGTGTACTTCTTTCCTTGCGTTTTGTGCTGCCTCTTTCTCTGCTGCTGGCACTGCTGTCCAATGTTCTGTTGGCACGCCGTGCAGATCCGCGAGGAGAACCCGCGCCTGGCCCGTGACAGCAAGGTGCTGCGTGTGACCATGGACAACGTGTACGAGGTGTTCACCACGCCCAGGGAGACCACGGGGCTGCAGGGCATACACTTCAGGTTCATGCCAGACATGAGCCAGGTCAAGCACGCGCTGCAGGTGCGAGGGTGAGAGGGTGCTGATGTAGGTGGCATGTTACAACAATAAAAATGTAACAGAGCGACAGGGAACCCACCTCAGGTTCATGCCAGACATGAGTTGGCCTTGGCCAGATCAGGGGCGGCAGATGGGTGGGTGGGGTTTGACGCATTGCTGGCTGGTCGGCTGCCCAGCAGTGGCATGCTCAGCAGGAGCTTACAACTGGATGTCCACTCCAATGTGGGAATGCTACAGCGGTCTGTCAGTGACACAGCTGGCTGCTGCTCCTGCTGGCATCTGTGCTCCCCGCTGGCCCTGGCACGCTGGCAGTCATATCCTTATCTGTGCCTCTGCTGCTGCTGCTGCTGCTGCTGCTGCACTGCAGCTGTACAAGGAGGCTGGCGTTCCCACAAAGAGCTTTGTGGGCGTGCCAGTGTTCCAGGCTGAGGGGCTCACAGTGACCACACAGGACATGGTGAGGCGGCATCTGTCATCACTGCGTTACATTACGTCTTGATGCCTTGTTGTAATGTTAGGACGGCTGCCCCTCTTGCATCGTTGCCCGCTGGTGGACTCAGGGGTTGTTGCAGACCCCATGCCTCGCCTGAGCAGCAACGTCGTTGGTTCTCTCAGCAATGAATGCCCTGTTGCTGAGGAGGTTGACATGGTGGTGCCCTCAACGCCGCTGCTCCTTTTGCTTTCAAGTTGGTTCCAGTTGGTTCCAGTTTGTGGCTGCATGTCTCAGCAGAGCAGACTGTTGCAGGTTGGCCTGACGCGTCAGGCATCACCACTGCGGTATGCACGGCTAATGCTGACGTTGTTGAAGCTGCTTGACGCACTGGCATGGATGCTGTTTTGGTTTCCAGCAGCCACTGATCACATCCCTGTGACTCACACCTTGGGGCGTGCCGGTTACCGGTCTGCTGTCCCTGCAGCAATATGTGCCGCTGTTCCTGACCAAGGAGGACATGGACGTGGCGGTGGGCGGCGCCTACCGGCAGCGCAACGCCAGCCAGATCAGCGCGGTGAAGGAGAAGGCGGCGCTGTACGAGGAGGAGTACCAGGCCGCGTTGAAGGAGGTGCGCCGCGCTGTGGCGGCGATGGACGCACGGCCTTGGCTGATGCACCTAGTGCGGTTTGATGATGATGGGAGACGCATTGCTGTCTCTCTGTTGGCACGTCACAGGCATTTGGTGGGGGGCATGCTGGGTCGATGTTGCTCTGCTTGGGCACATGGCAGCGCATGCTTGGACGACCACCTGTCAGCAGTTTGGACGCAAGGAGATTTACCAGGCAGTACCAACAGCAATGTCAGGCAGTGTCAACGTTAAAGTCGAGGCGTGTGAGAGCCGTTCATTGTGCATGTTGTGGTTGGTTTGTGCTGTGCTTGCTTGGGCTTGTCTGGCAGGCTATGGCTGCGCATGCCGCTGCTTGCCTGCCGCTAGTAGCAGCTGACCTCACCAGCCATTGTGCTTCGTGCAGGTGTATGCTGCTGCGGGTCACCACGGTCTGCTTGCAAGGCCGTCATTCAGCCAACCGCCGCCCCATCCTCAACTTGGTTACATGTGATTCACATAGGCGAAAACTGCATGTCTTTGTGTGTCTGTCTGCGCCTGTGCAGGTTGACGCTGCTGCTGGGCGGGACAAGAGCCTGCTGGAGGCCAAGGCAGGCAAGGTCAAGAACAAGCTGGACGATGCGCTCAGCAAAGCTAGCGCCATCGAGGTGGCGCCCATGCCCAAGATTGAGGTGCGTGCCCCGCGGGGTGGGCGGGTGCAAGCTCTAGTGGCGCGCTCATGGCGGCGGCTGCAAGGAACAGCTGTGTGCCAGCTGTTCCAGTCAGCATCCTGCACCTTTCTGTGACGGTAGGGCGATCATGTATTGTAATGCTTGCGCTGCACGTGGCGGCTGGGCTGTGCATGCGGGCGTGTCGGCGTTTCCCTGCCTGCCTGCCTGCCTGCCTGCCTGCCTGCCTGCCTGCCTGCCTGCCTGCCTGCCTGCCTGCCTGCCTGCGCTTGCCTCCTCATGCCACCCGTGCCGCTCCGCCACCCAGTGCTTTGCACCTCTGCACCCGCCTGACAATCAGCATGCACGCTTTGCTGTGTCGTGTGACCTCAGCACCAACGGAGCACCTGTCATGGCTGGTCTTCGCATAACACTCAACCAATCAACCAGTCCGCAGATCAATCCATGCTGCAGGTGGGCAGCATTGAGGAGGCGCTGATGCGATGACTGCGCTGTGTCATGTGACCTCATCACCCACCAATTGATTTATGCATCATGGCTGTTCTCTGCAACTGACGCTGCAGGTGGGCAGCTTTGAGGAGGTGCTGATGCGCATGTCTGCCAGCGAGGGCGGCGAGCTGGCTGCGTGGAGCCAGGTCATGTTTGTGGCGCCGGGGCTGCTGCAGCAGGCGCAGCAGGGGCGTGCACTGGAGGCGCCAGGCGGCAAGAAGAAGTGAGGAGGCGGCTGGTTGATGGAGAGGAGCACGGTGCTGTGTGTGGTGAATGCTGGGGTTGTCAGTGCACATGTATCTGCAGCGCTTTTTAGTATTGGTGGTTAGTTTGGTGACATGACACTTGCGCTTCAGGCGGCAAGGTGTGTGGCCCATGACAGCCACTGTGACTGAACAAGCGAGTTGAGCTCTGGCGGCTTGCTGCTGCCGTTTCCTGGTGATTCAAACAAACAAAGCGGCGTAGGTCACAGTGTGTCAACGTCGCTGCTTTTGCATGCGATGTGTTGGTGTGTTCATTGTTGCCTGTCTGTCTGTGCACACTTTGACCAGCCTTAAATGATGATTCACAGCCGGGATGCAAGCAGGCTTGCAGTGGCTTGTGGTGCAGCATCTAGTGACAGAGATGTGCCACAATGCACAGGCACATGCAGAAGTGGCAACGTGTTGATTGGTTGATTCTGTGCAACACGTTTTGCGGCTGTCAACGTGTTGCTTGATTAAGTATGCAGTAGCTTAAGTATGCAGTAGCTTGCTGCCGAGCCATGTGCACCTAGCACATGCAGATTAGCTTGCAAGCTGTTGTGACAGAGCAAGGTGCAATTGGCAGTTGAGCTGAAACAGCTGCTTACCGCTACAGCGTGTGCATTTGAATCCTACTGCTGCTTGCAGAGCAGGCGTCCAGTGTCAACAGAAGCAGCACTTTTGTACAGCAGCAAAAAAGCAAGCAAGCCAGCAGTGTCTCCCCACCTCTGCATGCGAGGCTGCGCTAGTGTACATTGCCCGGCACTTGCACAATCATTGTAAGAGCGTGCGCAGCCAGGGATGACGTTTAGATCAACAGAACGTGCATGATGGTCATGTGCTAGCAGTATAGGCTTTCGCTGCCACAGCAAAGCGGCTCGAAGCCTTGGCAGAAGGCGGGCTGGCCTGGTTGCTGCTGGGCTGCTCCTCCACTCATGCAACTTCCCAGGACCCATTGCCTCAAGCTCAGACGGTTCAGCAGCAGATGCAGGTTGCTTGCTTGGTTCTGAAAACCTATTCACAATTTGGATGTTACACGATCACCCCTTCAGTACTCCATTGCGCGCACAGCTGTCTCCTTCAAGACTCTGTTAGCCGCGTCATGCGGCATCACCGGGTGGCAAATCTTGTCAGTAGACTGTGTCGCAGCTTGCCAGGCAACCACTTTACAGGGCAACGACAGCAAGAGGCTGCAAAAAAAGGCTCCGCCAGGGTCCTGCCAGCAGGTGCAGGCAGACCCACGGATAATGATACTGTGCTAAAGTGCTGCCACTGGCTTGGCAAGCTTTTGCACAGCTTTGAGTACGACGCTGTCCTTCCATGACTGTCACACCACAGATAAGTACCAGTCATGGGCAAATTACCAGGTACAAGGAACAATTCATTGCATCTATTGTAATCATGTGCTGTTGTACATGCCGGCCCTGCGGTGCTGGCGACAGCAGCACAGCGCATGCTAGCATCAAGCCATGCAATGCACAGCATGCCATGGTGCATTGTCAGGCCAGCTGAGCAAGGCTGGCCTGCAGCTGCACCACGCGCATGCAGCCGTCACTGCTCAGCTAGCAGCCAATGCTGCGCAGCTGCTGAAATCAAGCAGCTCCGGTTTACTTCTTCCTGCAGGCATGCACAACTAACACCACATCTGACTCACAGCGGCTGTGATGCGGTCCCACTCATTAACGTTATCCAATGCTGCATTCTGTGTCGGCGCTGCTGCCAATCCCGGGGGCACCACGGCTACTGCAGCTCCCCGCACAGCAGCCGTCACATCCCCGGCACTTGCGGCTGCACCGTCTCCTCTGCTATGATGCGCTGGCGCTTGTGCATGTACGAGTCCACGATGCGCTGCACCGCATCCCGCCCCGTCACGATCATGCGGTTGATCAGCTCGGGGTCGGGCTCATGCCGCGCCACATCAAACTCAGCGCGTGCATTGGCGCGCAGCACGTCCCGCCACATGCGGCCGTGTTCGTCTCTGTGAACGAACAGGTTGGAGTAGCGCAGGATCTCCCGGTAGAGGGAGAGCGCCTCCCGCCTGGTGGTGAGCAGGCGGCGGGGCGTTGCGCGCTGCGCCCGCTGCTCCTCCCTGGTCGGCCGCCTGCAGTGCACCGCCAGGGGTGTCCGAGGTTTGCATTATGGCAGTGTGAAGCCAACAAACTGCGATGCATGTAAGTAAAGAAATAGGCGGAGCTGCGGGGAGACTTTGATGCTGTGGTGGTGCGAATGCTAGTGCTGAAGGAGTAGGAGGTGGGTGATGGCGCAACATGAGTCGCGGCGTGGGCTGCATTGCTGCGGAAGCCTTTCACTGCAGGGCCTCATGTTCTCCTGAGGCAACACCACATACTGACTGCAGTGCATGCAGTACATGCCTTGCAATCTTGAAGTGCCCATGCATCATTTACGCTGCTGTGCCATGCACACCAAGGGCTCATTGATGCTGCGCATGTCAGACCTCCCACGCAGGAGTTGCTGGCTGTCTGTTTACATCCACCTATCAAATACTCAAGATAGCACCTGGCTTTGCTGAAGGCAAACCAATCCGCTGCAGCCAGCGTCGCACCTGAGGTTGCTCTCAATCAGCTCTGCTACTTCATCTGGATCTGCTCCAACTTTGCCATCTGCATAGCTGCGAACCTGCTGCTGCTGGGGGCCCAGTGACCGTTGCTGCCGCTGTTGTGCTGTGCAACTGCTGTTGCTCCATGTCAGCAGGGAAGCCCATGCCGCTGCTGCTGCTTGTGCTGCTGCTGTTGCTGCTGTTGCTGCTGGCAGGGTCGTTGCACATGACTGCTGCACACACACTACACGCCTCAACATTTGCAGGCAGTTACAGTATCTGCTACTTAATGAGAGGACAGCTTGTGCAACTGCGTGCACCAGCTGCAGTGCAATAGTGACAATGGCAGATGCACTACAGTAGGTGCACTGATTTGTGGGCAGTACTTGAACCAAGCCAGACGATCAGCAGTTGACGTCTGCGACAAAAATTCAAGCTCGACCTTGCTGCAGTTTTGAGCATGCGGGCTGTCACAGTGGTACGCTGGCGTGTTCGCGAATGCGCCAGACACGTCCTGTGACAAGTGTTTCGGCACCACGTACGCCAGGTGGTTGCACACCACGTCCTCAGTGCCATACTTGTCAAACCTGTAGTGGTGTTTTTTTGATCGTTCAAACCTGCTGAGCTCACTACCTTTGTTTCGGGAGCTGCACCCGGTGACCGGCAACTTTGTGCGGCAATCTGGGTACTTTCCTGTTTGTTACCAACACATCTAACGCCGTTTAGTACAATTCTGGGTGATTTTTTTTGTGCTACACCCGTGCTTTGAGCACAGTTCCTTGGTGCTTTGTCAGCACACCTCACCCCACATACACTACAGTGAAGGCTAGTGGAGCCCCAGCACAGTCATGTTAACGGCGCGCACGACCCTCACATCTGCCAGTCAGGGCGCCTTACGATCCTATGCGGTCAGGCACGTCAACTTGGTCCCGGCAGCGGCAGTTGGGAGACGCCTGCTTGTGGCACGGGCCAGCAAGGACAGCAAGAGCTGGGGAGAGATTGCAGCAGAGGCAGTAGAGGTTGTCAAGTGAGCCCTCAATCAATGCTCACTCTACCTTGTTTCTTGCTTTGCTGCTTGTGCAATTGTTTAAATGTGCATGGCAGTTGGTACATTGTGATACATGGGCAGCTGCACATGTACATACACAGCCCTGGTGTCTGCATTGTGCAGTTCCTCAAGCATTGAGAACAGCATAAGTTTGCAGGAACCAGCCAACCCACTTGCTGGTCAGCCATCAAGGCAGCTGCAATGCGGCAGCTCAGGCTGGCCACCACTGGCAGTGTGCCAAGATGCATTCCCAGACCACTTCGTGCTTAGCCTGCTGACTCAGGTTACAACTCAGTCCTGTGCACAGACTTCAATACAGGCACTAATATGAACAGGCTCAGAGCTGTGCACACATACAGGCACTAGTACAAACAGGCTGACAGCCTGTGCCTCCATGCAGGGTTGACGCCTGCAACTTTATTTGTTGTGCTGCAACTAATCGAAGGTTGCCCCATCATGGTTTAGAATCAAACAGCAATTGCCAAGTGTCGCACCCACAAGCATGCTTCACCCCCACACTGACATCTTTGATGTGCTTGCAGGGATGTTGGCGGCAAGCTGAAGGACAGCATCACCAGCCTGGTGCCCGGCCAGAAACATCAGCCAGAGGCCAGCAGGCTGCAGCAGAGAAGCCCGTTTGGCAGAGACGGTGAGCGGCCAGTGTGGACGTGCAGGAGGTGCAGCTGCTGCTGCTGGGCAGGGCACAGACAGCAGCAAGTTGATGTAGCACGTTGGTCACTTGGACTCATTGCTGCATGTAGGGCAGCAGGCATGGCTTGTAAAGTATGATGGACGTAGTCTGGTGATCAACCTGCCAGCACCCCTGCCACCTCACGTGTGTGGGTGCATGGGTGCACCACACGAGGCTTGAAGCATGTGAACGAACAGCTTGCTGAGCGCAAACCATACACAACAAGCCTGCGCCTGCGTTGCACTGCAGGTGATCGTCCGCTGCCAATGCCTGTGCCTGGTGGCGGCCTGCTGGGCGGCCTGGTGGGCGGCCTGCTCAACTCAGCAGTCAAGGGCCTGGCCCAGGAGCTGGAGAAGAGCGCTGAACAGACGCGCAGCGTGGCTGACCTGGCTGCCGAGCGCATCAGCAGCAGCAGGCGCATCAAGCAGCGGCTGGGTGAGGTCACGGTTGGGCTGCCCATGAGTCAGTCGGTGTCCAGCCAGAGCATCAACGGACGGGCCAGCAAGACGGTGTCGCTGCTGCTGCCGGTGTACAACTCGGCTGGGGTGCCGGTGGCGCAGGCGCAGGTGACGCAGGTGGAGGGGCCGGCACAGAACACCTGCAGGATCGCGGTGAGTCAGCAGCAGGCTGTTGGGCGGGCGTCCGTCGGGCGTTGCCAGAGCAGTTGCAGTCGTGTTACAATCACACATCTTGTAGTTGAAGGTGGAACGTTGCTTGTTCTGCACAGAATGAAAACCAGCCGGCGTACTTGCCTGCAGCTGAATTCGTTGTGCAACAGCCACATCTTTTGCCGTCAGCCTTTCTTACAGCACGTCTGCTGGCTCCTGTTGTCCATGTCGCTTGCTGGCCCTGCTTCTTCTGATGGTCAATGCACGCCTGCAGGTGCGCATGCCCGAGGGTGACAGTGTGGTGCTGGATGACGCAGACGGGCTCGGCGGCAGCAGCAGCAGCAGGCGCAAGGCAGGAGCGGGTGTGCAGGGTGATGTCATAGATGCTGAGTTCAGGGATTTGAGGTGACTGTGCAGGGTCGGCTAAACTTGTTATGAGAATCATCGAGGGTGTTGACGGGTGCGTGTGTGGCGTTGACACTGCTACTTTGATGCATGGTGTGCATGGTGTGCATGATGTGTGTTGATGAGCTGGTCAGGGATGTTGCAGCAGCGCGGCCTGTCACTGCAATGTGACGTGCTTATTGGGCATGTCTGCTGTGGTGTGGCCAACTTGGCCGTCAGCAAGGGTGCCAATGCAGTGCTTCCAAGGACTTGCAGGGATGCCTTGAACTACAGTTCACTCACTCATACCTTCATCAATCAATCACTGGGTGTGTTGCAGTCGAGTCATGCAGCCGCTTGACATGCATATGCGTCATCTGCATCGTGTGCTGCACGTGCCACAGCCGCTGACTGCCGTTTGCTTGATGCCGGTCAGTCAGAAGTACTTCAGCTTGGGTAAGTTAGAGGCATGGTGCAACCTGAAGGACAGCAGCTCTGCTGGTGAGCACAATGCAGGAGCTGTCAAAGCTGCTTTCGTAGGGAGATGGTGCTTGTGCGGCATCCATTTTGTTGTGCATGTCAGTGCTCAGCATAACTGCCTGCTTTCACTTAGGCCTGCCATTCTAGCAGGCCTGATGCAGCTGCAGTCGCTGGCGACGGGTGCCTGAGGTGGTGGGTTACTTTGTGAGAGGACACACTTTGAGTCATTGGTGCAAGCACATTCTGTTGCTGGAGAAGTGTCACGTCTTCATGCTAGGTTCTTTTTCTTCTTTACATATCAGGTGTGGCCATCTCGCGAGTCAGCAGGCCATGTTAGGTGGGCCAGCTGTGTGCCGGTTGCGCTACTTAGCAGGGCAACGCAACACGCGCAAAAAGTGCCATGCGCTGAGGCTTGGTGTTCCCAAAGTCAGCTGAAGAGCTGCTCTGGCAGTGGCTGGATTCAGGAGCACATGATGATGCGCCAAGAAGCTTTGCTTCGCATCGTGTACAAGGACACATGTGGATGCACATGCTGTGGTTCAAGACGGCCGTGATGGAGAGGGCCCCAATTTCGTGGCTAATGCTTTGCAACACTTGTCCTTTTGCAACCCTTTCAATCCATTGAGCCACCTCCTGACATCTGCAGTTCTCATGTCTGCACACTTGTCAACGTCAGCCCCATCACGACATGTCAACCTCTAGCCAGTGTAAAGCTGGCCACTGCGTCAAAGCACTTCCCCCCAAATGCATCTGTTGGTGATCTGTTGAAATGGCCAGGGCTGTCGCCTGATCGCATGTCTACTCTTCAAGCTCCGTCGCAGCATCTCTCGTGGGTCCACCCCAGTTGCAGTAACACACCTGGAAACCATACAAAATGGCTAATTACGGTTGGCGTTGTCTATTTCTCACAGGTAGAACAGCATGCGATGACAGGCAATGTGGATGTTCCTAAGGAGCAGCAGCAGCAACAGCACATGGTCAACAACTGCACTGGTGCATCATACTGCGTTTTGCGCTGCACAATGGCTGCTTCTAGGCTGTAAAGCACCGTAGACTATCCATCAAAAGGGGAGCGAGCGTCCGCATGCACACTTGTTTGCACAGGTGCGTGACGTGGCAGCAGGCCCTGCTGTCGTAGGAACTAGCAGCAAGCTTGCAAGGGTACATATACCCGAACGGCAACCTGTTCTACCGTCCTTCGGGACATCTGTTAAATTGGAACGATACAGAGAAGATTAGCATGGCCCCTGCGCAAGGATGACACGCACAAATCGGGAAAAGGTTCCAACGTTGTTTTTGCGCTGTTTTTCCATCCGTTGATGTTGAGGTGGCACATGGCTTGCCAGCATACCCTTGCTACTGCTACTTGCATTGCATGAACCAAAAAACCATCCTGGAGGCAGGTGCATGAACACAATCATCTGCAGATGCTTGCAACTTTGAAGGTACCATGCAAATGTCTGCTGAGTGGACTCTGGGAGGTCACCACAGCAGCATGCACGCCATTGTAAACTAAGTTGCTGGTTATTACACTGTCTGAATGGCTGTTGGACACATCAAAAGGGTGGAGGTGTATTCACAGCGCTGGCTACTCCTGGTGGCAGCACAACTGGCGCATGTGAGAGGACACGGCACTAGCATGCAGTAGCGCATGTATCACTGGTGCGCACCCAATACTTGCAAGTATTCTGGAGCAGTGCTCCCTCCTCCTCCTTCCGTCCCAGTGGTGCGCGGGGCTGATGGTGTTGATGCTATGGCTTGAATGGGTGATATAAATATGATGATGGTGCGCATCCACTGGCAGTGCACACAGCCACGGGAGCGTTTAAATCCGTTCTTTTACACAGCCCGCGTGCCAGCATCCTGCATCTGCTGGCAGCTGCAATCAGCAGGGGTGAGCGCCCAAGCTAGCAGCTCAATGCTCTGTGCATTGAGTGGCTGCCGCCACCTGCATTGTTCTGAAGGAGCATGTGATGAGCAGCAGCACTGCCAGAGGCAGATCGGCATATGGTTTACTACAGGATTGGTGGTGCGCAATTTAGGGGTGGGAATTGTGGACTTGGACCGCAGCGCAGCAGGACAGCAAACCAAGAAAAGGCAGCCTCAAGTGGCAGCATGCATTGTCACGCTGCAGGCACGCCAGCGTCGCTGCTTGGGAACGCTCCAGTGAGGGGCGCTGCAGGCGTGTCAAGGCTGCAAGGTGCTAGGACGCACAACATCCGACAGCAGCGCCGCTCAGCCCACACCATGAGATGAAGACAAGTGACGACATGCACTTCCGCTGTAACGACTGAGGAACGTAGGGAAGCGTAAAGAGAAAGATTATAGTTGTTTTGTATGTTAAGCCCGTGGGGATCACTCTCAGATAGCGAACACCTCCCCTCCTACATTGCAGGGCCTATGTAGTTCTCCTGGCTAAGGACTCCTAGTCCTTGACGGCACGTTACTTGATTAACGTTGATCCGTCCCCGACATCGTCGGGCCCTCCAAGGACTTGGACAAGCCAAGTCCTTGGCCAACAGGGCCTAGGTCATAACCGTCTGACCAAGGCTAGCACGGCACGGCTCTCACAGAGACCCTACAGCATATTCTATACTGTGCCGTACATCCGCTGCACTGCACAGCAATGTGACATGCACACACACGTCCCCTGCCTCCTGCAGCCTGCCACCCCTGCAGCCTCACACCACGGCGGCAGCTGCGCGCTGCTTTTGCGCGCCGCTCACCCCGCTGGGTGGAGCACAGGTGCGCGTGCGCCCTGACGCGGCGGCCGTGGCGGGCGCCAGGCGCAGCCCCAGGCCGGCCACCAGCCGCACGCAGCGCAGCAGCCGCAGCGGGTCCTCAGCCAGCCGCGCCGCGGAGCCGCCTTCAGCACGACCGGCTTGGGTGTTTCGGGCGCGGCGCCGTACGGCGTGACACACATGTGTGGTGTGGCGCTCCACCTCAGAGCAGCATGGCGGGTGCCGCGGTGATGTACACGTACAGCACATGATCACTGGCAACCGTCATCTCAGCGTCTCTCATGACATGCTGCATTCAGGCCTGCAGCGTGCGCGGGGCCAACTGTCAGGCCTGCTGCGCTCCCGGCACTGCCAGCCGCCGGGGTGCCTGCAGGCGCTGCGAGCAGCA
>JACERP010001493.1:0-19588 GCA_014080715.1 Scenedesmus sp. NREL 46B-D3 | reverse complement strand
TGCTGCTGCTGCTGGCCACTGCAGGGCAGCAGTGGACTGAGAAAGGTGCTACTGCTGCTGGTGGTGGTGGTACTTGTACTTGTACTGCTAGAGTCTGGTTGCTGCAGGTGAGCCTGCCATTGGTGCTGCTGCTGGTGGCTGCTGCCGTGCGTGTTGATCTGCCGCAGCACTTCAGGCAGCCAGCCTTGGTAGTCTTGCCTCAGCAGCCGGTCTTGCTTCATCCACCACTAGGAACCTAAGCCCTGCTAAGCTGAACCCCGCTGTACCCTGCAGATGTGCCATCAGCCGGCTGGTGTTGGCTACCAGCAGCTGCGGCCCGCTGGCGGGCTGGCTCGGGTGGGACACGAGGCCTGCTGCTTCCGCTGCTACGCTCTCTTGAGCAGCTGCCCAGTGCCACTGCTACGCCTGATGCTGTGCCGAGTGCCGCCAACACACGGTGAACTTGTACTGCGAGATCGCGGGTGGGGAGTACTACTAGTCCTGGCCAGCTGGCGCTTGTGTGGGGTGGGCGCTGCATCGGCAGAGGCGATGCATGGTGAAGCCGTGAGCATGCAGCAGTGACTGGGGCTGTGATTGCAGCTGTGTCAGCCGGACCATGCTGCGCACAAAGCTCACAGCACAAACAAACGTGCAGTGCTCTGCTGTAGTGGTGCTGTGCGCTGCTGGACAGTAGTGCTGCCCCACAAGCTGCGACCACCGCACGTGCCTGGCCTACGAGCACCAACAGCTGCAGGCAGGCAGCTTGCAGGTGCTGTCAATTGCAGCTCTGCAACTCACCTACTGCAGACAGCGTTGAGCAGCGGAAGAGCATATGCCAGTGTCTTGCCACTGCCCGTTGGTGCGCATATGCACATGTCGTGGCAGGTGCTGTGGCCTCCAGCCAGGCCGCGCCCACACTGCTGCCTGCACTGGGAACAGCTCAGTGAAGCCCAGGCAGTCCCCCACTGCCTGCCGCAGGGCAGGATGCAGGCCGTGCACTTGCTCAAGTGGTACGCCACTGCCTGTGGGAATAGAGATAGGCAGCCGCATCCATGGTAGGACTGGCTGCGGCGGGCCAGCAGTGCCGGCGGTCCGGCCATCTGCGACGGTAGACATGCTGCTTAACTGGCTAAGTTATACTTCAAGCTGCATAACAGCACAGTTAAAATTCACTTTGTACGACTGTCTCTCAAGGTGACAGAAGGGGTGCTGCTGGTTCCCGTGCTGCTGATGGTACTGCTGCTGCTGCTGCTGCTGCTGCTGCTGCTGCTCCTCCTCCTGGCAAGTGTGCAGCGTAGGTAGTTATCATGTGAAAAACCGGTGGGACAGCAAATGCAATGAACTGCACAGGCGAAGCTAAGCGCGCGAAAGCTGGTTCAGGGCACTGGTGATGAACTGGCGGAGTGTGTGACACGCAGTGTGACACCCCCGCCTGGCAAGGTCCTTGCCTTGTTGACACTGGCCGCGCACAGCGCAAATATGATACGTCGTATTCGTTTTTTTGTACCGATGGGGGATGCTGTATTGCTCGGTTGACAACATGGATTATCTGAGCTGCTGCAGCATCCGTGCGGTACTCGAGCGTTGCTGGAAACTTGCAGCCATGAAGAAAACTACATCAGGTTGCTTCTAAAGTACCGAGGTGCGTGCGGGGCCATGGTAGTGGCGCGGGTCTTTTGGTCAAGCTCAGGCATCAGCAGCACACGGCTTTACAGCACTTGTTGAGCATCAGGTTATCGCTGCTGTTGCTAATCAGAGCCGTTCTGCTGAACAGCGGGCTCAGCGGTTGTGGTGAATCAGCAATATGCCCGGGGGCTTCCTTTTGAGAGATGGAGGACACAGCTGAACCCACCAACATCATTGGTGTGTTCAACTGTGTGGTACGTTCTGGCTTTGGTCGTGCAGCTGTCGCAGCAGTGAGGTGCAATAAACTGGGTTAACCTTCGCCAGCTGCTCTCCCTCGCTGTCACAATCTGCTGCTGCAGGCTTCAGGAGCATGACAGCTGACTGCCATTCATTGCTCACGCTGGAAGGTATTCTGCTGGATGCAGATCAGGTGGGGCCAGGCAGGCGCAGTGGAAGCAAGACAACAGCAGAAGGTTGCGTTGATTGTGCTGCATCATAAATGATATAATTACACGCAGGCCCGTTGCTGTTTGCCTTTGGAATATAATTGTGTCCGTACGTTTGATTGCATGATGTCCGCTGAGTACATGCATGTGTCCATAACTTGCTTGCAGGTGGCAGCATTGGAGAAACAGCTGCAGCTGCAGCAGCAGCCACAGCAGCAGCAGCAGCAGCAGCAGCAGCAGCAGCCGCGGCCACAGCTGGACATCGCCACCACATATGATCATGAGGATGCCGGCACAGTCATTCATGTGCGAGGCCCTGGCAGCTGTACGCGCATGGCAGACTTGGGCTGTGTCTTGGACAAACTTGGTGAGTGCATCATCCTGAAGCATCTCAGGCCCTTTATGAGTAGTGTTGTGCCCCATATGTAGCTCATGTGCTATGTCCTTTGAGCTTGCTGCTGCTATAATGTGCTTGCTTGCTCCATCAGTATGTTTTGTTACTTTTTCAGGCATTGCAAAGCACGTATGAACTGGCTTGGCTGTGTATGCAGTTTCTAGTAATGCACGTCTGCCTGCATGCTCTGTGACTGCATTCCTGCAAACAGGTGTTGGTGTGGTCTCCTGCAGCACAATGCCGGCAGCAGGCAGCTGTGACTTGACGCTGGTTGTGGCTGACCGCCACGACAGCCAGCCGCTGGATGACTGCCTGTTGCAAAGCGTGCGCCAGGGGCTCCAGGGCATGCTGCAGCAGTCACCCAGCAATCATGGCAGCCCCAAGCAGCAGCCGCAGCCGCAGCAGCAGCAGCATTATCAGCCGCAGCAGCAGCAACAGCAACAGCATCACAGCTTACCTGCTGACAGCTTGGCAGTTCAGCAACCTAGCAGCAGTGGGCCACAGGCACAGCAGCAGCAGCAGCAGCAACATCAGCAGCTCTTGCAGGAGGCTGCCGCAGTGTGCGCCAATGGCAGCCTCGCCAGCAGCCGGGCAGTGCTGGACCTCTGCAGGGCTGACTCTGCATCGGAGGGTATTTGTGGCGGCAGGGTGAGCAGCCGGCAGCTTGGCTCTGCTGTCATAGTGCAGCAATCAGAACAGCAGCCGCAGCAGCACCAACATCAGCAGCAACACCACCACCAGCAGCAGCAGCAGCAGCAGCAAGCAGACAGTGCTTGCGCGCAGCCCAGCACTGTGCGGGAGGGCATCGGCAGTGTAAGTGCTTCAACAGGCAATCCTGTGGCAGCTGTTGGCGGCTTTGCAGGACAGGTCCTACGGCACCAAGTTAGCTTTGATGCAGCAGGAATAGCAGCAGCAGCAGCAGCTGCCCCCAGCTCGGGTAACACCCCGCGAAGCATGCGGCCAGCACTGAAGATTGACATCCCCATGGAACTGAGCCTCTTGAGCTTGGGGCTTGCCAGTGCTCCTGTGGGTGACAGGGGCAGTGAGGGCAGGCAGGCAGCACGGCGCAGCACAGCCGCAGCCACAACAGGCTTCCAGGCCCATGACCTTGCACAGCGGCTGCTGCAGCTCGGCATGCAGCAGCAGGAATCTGCAGGCATCCTGAACGATGACAGCAGCGGTGAAGATGAGCAAACCGTCATTAGCAGCAGCAGCAGGTCCCTGCGTAACAGCGACTGGCAGCGCTGGCAGGGGCCTCTGCCGCTGATGGGCTCCAGCAGCGGGGAGGTGTCGGTGTCACGTGTGCGGCAGCGGCTGCAGCGGCTGCGGCAGCAGCAGGATGAGCAGCAGCACGAATCCTTTAGCTTCAGCAGTGCAGAGCCGACCGGCAGGTCTTCGCGCCGCAATAGCCACTGTCACAGCGGACCTGCTGCGGTGGTCAGCAATTCAACAGCAGCTGGCGCTGACGAGGACGATGTGGGTTTCTTTGCAATGGACCTGCATGGCTCCGGCATCAGACCGGAGCGCAGTGGCGGCAGCGACAGCATGGTGGCGCGCAGCCGAGGAGCAGCAGCTGATGCTGGCGGCGAGCTGGCTGCACCGTCGCCCCGCGTGGGGTCGGGGCGGCGGCGGGGCCCGCCACTGCGCACCCCCAGCCGCATCATCCTGTCGCCAGTAGCGCCAGACGGCAGCGACAGGCTGTTTGTGGCTATTCCCAAGCAGCCCGGCAAGCTGCCGGGCAGTGAGAAGCTCAGGCGGCCGGTCGCGCGCTCCGCGACTGCCAGCGCTGCGGCGACGCCCAGTAGCGCAGGCCGGCAGAGTGTGTTGGCGGGACTGCTGGGTTCGCAGGGCAACCTCGGCAAGTTTGGTTGTGCGGCACCCAGCCCAAAGGCAGCTGCTGCGGTAGCCGCTGCTGCAGGGATGCCCTACAATGTAGCAGTCGCAGCGGCACAGCTGTTGGGCAGCAGCGGAAGCACGCGTGATGCAGCAGCTGCTGCAATCGCTGCGGCGGTGGCGAATGAGCAGCAGCAGTACCCTCCAGGTACGCCTCGCAGCAACCCGGGGTTTGCTGCAAGTGCGCCGTGCTCTGCAGGCACCAGCGCAGATGCACTGCGCTCGCCTGTTGCAGCGACGCCCCGCGGCGGGCAGGTGCCGCTGGCACCAGCTACGCCCGTGCACCCTGCAGTGGTTGCAGCAGCTGCAGCCGCGATTGCCGCCGCTGCTGAGGCTGCAGGCGAGGAGGCAGCAGCGGCCGCAGCAGCAGCCCGCCAGCGTGAGGCGCTCGCTGCGGCTGGCATAGGCAGCACCATTGCAGAAGAGGGCGAGGACACCAGCAGCATGGTGGAGTCAATTGGTGCGGAGGGGGATGCAGAAGACAGCGGCCCCGAAGCAGGCGACGCCTCCGACGAGGCGGGCAGCAGCTGCAGCGAGGAGTGGTGGTGCGGCTCGCTGACAGGGCTGACCGCGCGCGACATCATGACAGGGCCGCTGCTGGTCGTGTCTGCAGACGCGGACGTGTCGGTTGCACGGCAGCTGATGGTGCAGCACCGCCTGCCAGGCATGCTGGTGGATGTGGGGCCGGGCGCTGAGCCGGGCTTCCTCACACGCAGGTGAGCGCTCGTGAACAGCTGAGACTCGGTGCATCTTGACACCAGCTTGCCATGTGACACAGCGCATGTGCATGTAAGGCTGGGCGTGTTCCTTGCCAGCAGATGGACGGAGGCATGTAGTGGCCACTAGATGGGCTACGACCTGTCAGGCATCGTTGTGGGCAGCACTCTTGCAGCATGTCGTCCATGCACCATTCTTCGCGCTGTTGCTGCTGCTGCTGCCGCTACTGCTGCCGGCAGGGACTTCTTCAAGGTGTCGCTCACGCGTCGCAGCCACAGGCGCCGAGCGGCCAAGCACACTGTGCGTGACATCATGAGCCACCCCGTCACTGCATTCAACGCGCACGAGCCCATTGAGCTGTGCGCGCAGGTGATGCAGGAGACGGGCGTGCGGCACGCTGCCGTCCGTGACACGTCAGCGACCGCAGCAGCAGCTGAGGCAGCTGATGCAGTGCCAGGTGAGCACCTGGCTGCGTATGTGGGGCTGGTGTCAGACGCCAGCATCTTCAGGCGCCTTGGGCTGTACTCGGAGGAGGGTGCTGCGCTGGAGGATGAGGATGATGGGCTGCTGGGCCTGCCAATGGGCCTGCGGCATCATCACGGGCTTGGCGCAGACAGCAGTGCAGACGGCAGCGGCGTGGACACGCCCTGCAGCAGCAGCCGTGCGTGCACGCCATTGGCCGGGGCCAGGTCGCTGGCTGCGCCAGATGGCGTTGCTGGCGGCCGGCAGCCGTCTGAAGTGGCAGCAGCGGCGGGGACGGTGCAGCAAGCAGCATTGCGCTCTGCCTTCAGCACGCCTACCCGGCAACAGCAGCACCCGCAGCTGCTGGCCCTGCCTGACGTAGTAGTTGTGCCTGAGGGGCGGTCTCAAGGCTCTTCCTCTTCTGCTGGCTCGATGGTGTCCTCCAGCTCTGCTGCAGCAGCTGCTGCTGCTGCCGGGCAGCTGGCGGTCTGTGGTGGAGGCAGCAGCAGTCGCAACAAGCCTCTGGCGGCGCAAGCAGCGGGTGTGGCAGGCGAAGGCAGCATCAGCACGAGCAGCAGTGGCGCCCCTGATGCATTGTCGCGGTACAAGACTGCTGCTGCGCTGTGGGAGGTCGACATGTCTGAGATGCAGATGATCAAGCGCATCGGGGAGGGCAGCTTTGGGGAGGTGATGGTCGCCAACTACCGGGGCACAAAGGTGGGGTGCATGCGAGGCTGCACATCGTGTGTGACAGTGGCGGCATGCAGCTGGTGTTACGATTTGTGAGCTACTGCTGCAACTGCAGTGCGCAGTCCAATGCGCATGTGGGGTGGCTCGCGGCCGCTTGAGAATCATCAGCTGCCCTGAAGATTAAGGCATGGCTTGTACCTGCCGTTTTCCAGTTTGCTGCCTCCCGCACTGCATGCGCGCTCGTAGATCAGCTGCCTCGGTGGCAACGTGAACATGTGTTGCATTTCTGTGTGCAGGTCGCCGTGAAGCGGCTGCGTGCCTTTGACACGGACGATGCTCTGATAGCCGCGGAGCAGCAGCACAACTGCAGCAGCAGCAGCAGCAGCGCAGCCAGCGGCTGCGGCAGCAGCAGCCCATCTGCAGGCAGCAGGCAGGGTGGCAGCCAAGCGGCCTTCCAGCAGTTCTTTGAGCGCGAGATAGCCATCCTGGCCAGCATCAGGCATCCGAATGTGGTGAACTTCATCGGGGCCTGCCACAAGCCCGGCCAGCGCTGCCTGGTGACCGAGTACTGTGCGCGCGGCTCGCTGGACCAAGTGCTGCACAAGTCGGGTGCGTGCACAGGGCTGCTGTATGCCGCGGCGGATAAGCCAGATCCTGCAGTGGTTTGAATGGGCTGCTGGTTATTACGCAGCAATCACATCCAGTTGCAGCGCTTGCCAGGCCTGTGGTCTCCTGAATGCTGGTGTCGTTTTTGTCGCAGGGCTTGCGCTGGACCTGCTGAAGCGCGTGGAGTTTGCCATGGACGTCGCACGCGGCATGGCCTGCCTGCATGCGCAGCGGCCCATCATCATCCACCGCGACCTCAAGACCGCCAACCTGCTGGTGTCGGCGCGCTTCGAGGTCAAGGTGGCCGATTTTGGGCTCAGCAGGATCAAGGACGCGTCGCACGTGAGCGGCGCCCGGGTTGCGTATCAGGGCTTGTGGGCGCGGTGGCGCACCAAAATGTGCAGCAAGCAGCCGCGCATGCTTGCGGGAGCAGCATGCAGCATGAGCGCACACGGGCACCGCTGCTGTCTCTGGTGAGCTGCCCAGCAGCCGCGCCGACCGCAGCCGGCTGCGCCACGCGTCCGCTGCCGTTGCTGCTGCTGTTCTACTCACGCCATGCGGCTCGTCCTGCTGCTGCGCCGCTTCCGCTTGCAGCTGCAAGTGTCTCGCGCCGGGCTCGAGGGCACCATCGAGTACTGCGCGCCAGAGGTGCTGCGCGGCGAGCCCTACACGGAGCGCTGCGACGTGTACTCGTTTGGCGTCGTGCTGCACGAGCTGCTGACGCGGCAGCGGCCCTACGCGGACCAGGACGTGCCGGTGTTCCTGCTGATGGTCAACATCGGCAACGGCAGCCTGAGCCTGCCCGACCTGCCGGCTGAGGCGGCCACGCCCGGGCTGATCCAGCTGACCGGGCGGTGCTTGGCGTTCAGCGCAGCAGACAGGCCCGACTTCAGGGAGGTGCTGAGTCAGCTGGAGGGGGAGTACCGCAGCCTGCGCGCTGCGCAGCAGAAGCAGCCGCGGCAGCAGGCGGCAGCATCGGCCCAGCAGCAGCAGGCGCGGTTGGAGCAGCAGCAACAGCAGCAGCTGGGCCAGCAGGCCCACCCAGGACAACGTGAGTAGTCGGCTGGCTGGCGCGTGTCGTCGCGTCGTCGTGCAGCCCTGCACCACTGGCGCTGCATTTGCAGCCACAAACATTCACTTGCGCATGCTAAGTCGCAGGGGGCTCTCCGATTTCCTCTTCATGCGTAATGCAGCGTATGCCATGCATTTGGCGCCACCACAAGTTGCTTTCCTGGCACCGCGTATGTTGCTGGCGTTGTGGTTTATCCCTTGTCTGCCTCTCTTGCCTGCTTGTGCTGCAGCTGTCCTGCGCTGCGACTCTGCTGCCTCTGTGGCAGCGCAACAGTCGCCACGCGTAGTGGCCAACAGCAGCTCCGACACAGCCAGCACACCAACACTGCAGTCGCCTGCAGGCAGCAGTGGCTTTGGGCATGGGCGGGTAGTGCTACCGCAAGCAGCACTAGCAGCAGCAGGGTCCAACAGCGACAGCTTTAGTCAAGCTGCAGCTGCAGGGCCTGGCAGCGTGCTTTACCAGGACATGTACATGCTGTACCAGCCACCGCAGCAGCAGCAGCACGTGCACCCGCAAGTACACCCGCAGCCGCCGCCGCCGCTGCAGCAGCAGCAGCAGCACATGTACCCGCAACTACAGCCGCAGCAGCAGCAGCACATTTACCAGCCACTACAACCGCAGCAGCAGAGCTTGTTCTATCAACCCTACATGCAGCAGCAGCCTCAGCAGCAGCAGCAGCCTCAGCAGCAGCAGCAGCAGCAGCAGCAGCAGCAGCAGCAACAGCAGCAGCAACAGCAGCAACAGCAGCAGCAGCAGCAGCGTCACAGGCTGAGCCAGGCAGACAGCATGAGCTCAGCAGGGTGCCCTGCCTCATCAGGCGGCTGTGCTGCGCCACTGGCACCCGCACCAGGCATGCATGGTGCACAGTACGACCAGCAGCAGCCGCTGCTGTCAATGCCACTGCCGCAGATCGTCATCCCACCGCAGCAGTTTGTGGCGACGATGCCTGCGGCAGGCAGTGCTGCAGGCAGCCCGCATGCGCAGCAGCACCCGCCACAGCTGCAGCAGCAACTCGGCGGTGCACGCGTGCTGTCTGCGTTTGGTGCAGTGTCACAGCAGCAGCACACTCCATCAGCTGTCACAGGGTCCAGTGCAAAGCCGCCGCGGCAGAAGCAGCAGATGAGCAGAGCTCGCTCCATGCCCATCCCTCAGAGCATGGCCTGGCAGTTAGAGACGGAGGAAGCAGAGGAGGATGCAGTTGCCGGCAGTGCTGCTGGTGTTGTGCCTACCAGCAGCATGCTGGTTGCGGAGGACTCATTCACAAGCAGCGACTGCGGCACGTACATGCCTGGCTTGCGCTGCGTTTCTGCCTTTGCACCGCTGCCAAGTGGCCAGCTGTGCATGGTGCTTGACTCAGCATCATCCGCAGCAGCCGGGAGCGTTGATGGCGCGGTGCTGCCGCAGTTTGCAGCGCCAGGTTTGTTTTATGCTGCGCATCCGCAGCAGCAGGTACTGCTGACACACTCGGGGCCAGTGCCTGTGGTATTTGCACAACCAGGGTATGTCCAGTATGCGCAGCAGCAGCCTCAGCAGTACACACAACTGCAGTATATGCCACAGCACCTGTACACACCACAGCAGCTGTACATGCCACAGCAGCTGCAGCAGCCACAGCAGCAGAACACACCCCAGCAGCTGCAGCAGCCACAGCAGCAAGGCACACCCCAGCAGCAGCAGCAGCAGCAGCAGCAGCAGCAGGTACCTCAGCCGCGCCATTTGCAGCGCGGGCTGTTCACGCCAAGCCCTACGCCAGCGGCACTGTCAACGCCTTCATTAAGCAGCAGCCCAAGCCTCAACCAGCCCAACCCGCTGGCGGTGATGGCTGCTGTTGGTGCAGCAGCAGCCGCGGCGCGCCGCGAGGGCGGCAGCAGCAGCGGCGCGGCATCGCCAAGCCACCATGCCGCTGCGGCACTGCACGGTGGGGGCTTCCCGGGGCCTGCAGGACCCCACAGGCGCAGCAGCAGCCAAGGCGGGCCGGCGCGCCAGATGCAGATGCAGCAGATGCAGCAGCTGCAGCCCGGTGACATGGGGTGCCCAACATCGGCGCCAGCTTACGAGCGCGAGCGCCACAAATCAGAGGCGGGGCAGAGCACCCCGCTGCCCGCCGCTGGCGTGCCGGCGGCGGGTGCTGCAGCTGCGCCCCTGCTGCTGCAGCGGCTGGACAGCCTCAACCGCAGCGGCAGTGCCAGCCCGCGCAGCTGCAGCTGCGGCGTGCACTGGCTGCCGCCCGCGCCTGCGCTGCAGGCAGAGCATGCGGGGCAGCTCCTGGGGCTGGTCGTTGCCGCTGCGCCTGGCTCAGGGGCGCCCCCCAGCTGCGCGTCGCCGCCGGCCACAGCAGCACTGCATGTGCTGGGCAGCGGGCACAAGCACACGAGCAGCAGGCTGGCGATCCAGGGTTCGTACGAGATGCCGGTGTTGGGAGGCTTCCACGGGCTGGCGGCAGCTAGGCAGGGCAGCAGTGGCAGTATGTTTGGGGACGGCCTGTTTCCACAGCAGCAGCCGCAGATGCAGCCACACGTCGGCGCGACAGCCCCAGGGTTGGTTGCGGGGCCTGCGTTCCTGCACACACCACACCACCAGCACTTGCAGCCAGGCATGACCCGTCGGCCAAGCCTGCTGCGGATCAACAGCAGCAGCAAAGACCGGTCAGTGAGTCCGTTTGCTGCTGTGGCAGGGGCGGCAGACAGCCAGGCTGCTGGGGCAGGTGCAGCAGGTGGGGCAGCAGGAGGCGTGGCATCGAGTTCACCGTCCGCTGCTGCTGCTGTTGCTGCTGCGTCCCTAAACGTGTCCCCTTTTGCTGCGGCATCAGGGGGCACGCCTGGGTCAGCGGGCACAAGCAACCTATCTCCATATGCAGCTGCAACAAGGGCCGGGGCGCCAGCAGCTGCCGCCTCGCCCTTTGCAGCTGCGTCTGGTGCTGGGGCGGCCTCTCCCTTTGCTGCTGGAGCCGGCGCCTCGCCATTTGCTGCCTCTGCTGCATCGAATGGAGACAACGCAGCAGCTCAAGCAGCCGCCGCAGCAGCAGCACCCATTGCTGCGGCATCGCCGTTTGCAGCGGCTGCTTGTGCGGGCGGCAGCAGGGAGCACGCACGCTTCAGCAGCGACGACCTCGCAACAGCAGCCTCAGGCGGCTGCTACACGAGCCCCTTTGCGTCAGCTGCAAGCCCGTTTGTTGCTGCTGCATCGGCAGACACAGGCGACGTCAGGGTGGTCCACGACACCAACCCCAACCCAGCTGCTGTGCAACCGCATGCTGTTTCGGCGCAGCAGCATGGCAGCGATGCCGGCAGCGGCAGAGCAAGCAGGGCAGGCAAGGGTGCAGGGGCCGCTGGCAGTGCTGGCGTTGGCGCTGCAGCGGCCAGTGGCAAGCCCGCCTTGAGTCCTTTTGCGCTGCTGCAGTGCGCGCAGGGTGACGCCAGCGGCAAGTGTTGAGTCCATGTATTTCTTGTTGTGTTCTTTGCCAGTGACTGATGCCCCCCAACAGGCTGAAGCCCTAAACTGACCACCTTCAAACTTGTATCTGTATAATGCGTGCGCTTGCAGAATGAGCACAGTTAACAGATGGACGCCTGGCTGCAATGTATTCCTTTTATTGTGCGGTGTGCTTTCCTTTGCTGAGACGGCGTGCAGACACACAGCATATGGCAGCTTTGGTGGCCCAGCAACGTGGCGATGGCTAGGGGCTGCTGTTGGTGCATGCATGATGTCATGCTTGATTGGGCGATGTACTTGCGGGCGGCCATTCTGTCAGTATTTGGTCATATACAGCGTTTGCGTGGCTCCTGCATCTGCCAAAGGGCTGCCATGTTGTGTGCTCCACCGTGCAAGGGTCCAGGTAACACACTGACCTAGGTGCTTGCACAGCTGAGCTTGGTGGCTAGCGGTTGTGACGTGCGCTGCGTGTGTAAACTAATGCAGAAGCCCTCATTTTGTCAGTGAATTGACGAGTCTTTTTTTTGCGGATGGGCTGCTATAGGGGTATTCGATACTTACCCTGGGGGAAACTGAGCATCTTTGGGCATGGCGACGGCAGTAGAGCAGCACATGGCTGCCGCTGCCAAGCCGGTTGGTGTTGCATCCCGCAGGGTTGTGTGTGTGGCATGTAACCTCTAGTGGGTGGTTCTTTCGGCACTTTTGTTGGCAGTTGAAAGTCACGGTGCACCAAGAAGTGTGTTGAACGGCCGGCGGGTGGGTGGCACTTGTCCATGCATGCACAGCCTGGTTACTCGCAAATGCTGACTTGAATTGTTGCGCACACCACATACCCTGCACTGCCGTGTTTGGCTTTTATGCGAGGTTGGGCTACATGGGCCTAGCTGCAGCCCGTTGGGGCGCCCGGCGCTGCTGCAGCGTAGCCTGGTGGAGGCGTGCGCAAGATCAGAGCAGCTGGCAATGTCGTGTGCATTGTTGTTTAACTCGTCAGCAGAACGGACTTGTCTCAGCTGAGGAAGGCATTGTGTTGATGGCTTGCATCAAGGTAGCAGTGTTTGGTGCCATACAGCACCTGTCTGCGTATGCGCCGTAGGCATAGGCATGTGCATGGGACCCCCTGCGTGCCAGGATGGAGTCTTGTTGGCAGGCTAGGCAGTGCATCTGGATGGTATCGGCTGTGGTTTTAGTGTGCAGCCGCAACCCTGCGGGTGTGGGCATCTGGCAGCAAGCAGCAAGCAGGGCCGCACACAGGCACAACAGTTGCGCCTGCGTGCCTGCTGCTGCTTGCTGTGTGGAGTTGTGCTTGCATCGTGCGCCGTGTTGTGCTGCGTGTGTGCGCCTCAGTGTGCTGGTCAATGCTTTGTCGGCGGGCCCTGGTAGGTTTGGTGGGCTTGTTGAGCAAGTCACGGGTGCCAGGGTCCCCATCTGGTCAGGCTGTGTTGTTGCTCGTGTGTTACTGCGTGGGCATTTGAAGCATACTTGCAATGAGAGTGTAGGTGTGGCGAGCTTGCACGGCTAGCAGACAGTTCATGAGAAGCGTAGCTAAGTGAGACGGTATGATGTGGCGAGCATCTTGCATGCTGGTGAGATGGGTGTGGCATCTGTGGCGAAGTGTGTGGCGGCGCCTTTGGCTCAAGTGCCACCCCACCTCAGTGCATGTGTTTGGCTGTTGTTGTTTTCTGGGTTTCCTGAAGATATTGAACCATCTGCTTAATCCCTGCGCTGCTTCACCAGAGTGCGCAATGTCAGTTGAACCCCCATGGAGTGGTAGGCATGTTTTTGCTGGCTTGCAGGCACCACACCAGCCTCAATTGAGCAACAGTACTAATAACAGTGATAGCAGCAGCCGTAGCAACAGCAGTAGTAGTAGGCTCTTCTGTGGTGGCAAGCCGCTGGTTCATGTGTGGTCGTATGCGTGATGGCAGTGGTGCTTATAAACCTAGCTGATTGGGGCATGTCAGCATGCTGCATGCCTGTGTGCTGGCATGCCTGCAGCTGCTGTGCCAGCTGTTGGGCAGTGCTTGGGGCTTGCTGGCGTCCATGCGCCGTCCTGAGGTGACACCTGCTCACCGGGACAGTGTTGTACTTGTTTTTGAGCACTGTGTGCACCACTCGATCTGTCTGCAGTGTTCTCAATGAGGTGCATGTTTGGCATCGGCAGAGATGGCTGGTTCTCGGCAATCCACACCAGCAGGTGCATGGCATGAATTGTTGCTCTGATGGCTCAAGGGCATGTCGGTGTGTCGGAGCCTTGCAATGGGCAGCATCTCGTGGCTAGGGCATACGGGCAGGTGGCTGGCAGCGGGAGCAGGTGGCATTACAAGACTATCTGTGTCCACTGCTACCACCTGGTAGCACTGGCTGCTGGCTCAGCGCGAGTTGCGCTGGGCGTCCCCAGATGGAGTGTGTGCTGTCACATCTTGAATGCGATTGCGCCACTTGTGGGGGGGTGCATGTCTGCTGGAAAGGCTTGTAGTGCTGTGGAGCGTAGTGCTGTGTGTTCACCGCGTAAGAGTGTGTGCGTGGCCAGCAATCACCTGCGCTGTATGCCTGCTGGGCATCTGTGTTTGCAGGTTGGGCGCTGGTCAAAATGTATGTATACTACTTATCTCTTTGCAAAGGTACATCACTCCATTGTTAGTGGTATGAGTCAGAGGCTGGTTGCTGCAAAACAGCTTTGTCAATGATTGGGCGTCACGAAATGGCATTATATGGTGGTTGAAGGGATGCCACATGATATGTTGCTGGACGGCAGTACAATGGCTGGGGGGTCACCCCAGTCTTGAGCATCATAGGTTTTTGGTGTGCTTTTGCATCACCTTATGCATGAAACGGAAATGGATGGGCCAACGACACCGTGGACGCAACAGCGTGCACCAGGTCGCAGCTGTTAAGTTTTCTGGGTTGTGTTTTTGGCACATTTTGGCGTTTCAAACATAGACTGACAGTGTCAGATATTGCCCTGTAAGATGGTTGAATTATACGTCAGTGCAGAACAGCTGGCTTGGACATTTTACGAGAGGGAGATACGTCACAACCGCTGAGTGTTTCAGCTCGCTGGCTGCGATACGATCATGAACCACATGAACTTGCGAACGGCCGGTCGCAGCTGGTCGACCAGCATACAGGCCAAACGACCATTTTCTAAATTGCTCAGCGTTCAAGTCCATGCATCAGTCCATGCTCGCTGGTGCCTGGATGTCAGGTAACACAGCAGCACAACTGCATATAACTGGGGTGCAGGCTGCTCAGCAGTGCTGCACTGTCACCATCTGGTAGCGTATGCCGCCCGATTAATGCAGTGCAATTGTGCAGATGCCATGTGTCGTTTCGTTGCTACTGACCTGCACGTACTGCCCCTGCTGCTGCTGCTGCTGCTGCTGTTGCTCAGGTATGGTTGTAAAACCGAAGCCACTGCGCTCCTGCAGGAGTGGGTCGCAACAGTCGGCAGCCAAGCAGGCATCACAGCAGCAAACACGCGCCTGTCCAGCGGCTGCCTAGGAGTGCCGGAGTCGCGGCTCGAGGTGAGCCCCGGGGTTGCCTCTCATGCACACTGCTCCACGCGGCCATGTGGGGAGCCTGCTGCTGTGCTGCTTTGCGCTTGCCTGATGTGCAGCTTTTGTTTGCTGCTGTAGTCAGTGCCGTCAGCGGAATGCATTTGGCTCAACTGCACCCCCAGCCATCTGGGGAGTCCTGAAGGTTCGTCCTTCTTGTATCGGGCTGACACCAGAGCAGAGAATGGGTACTGTGTTGTTAACTTATGTTTGTGTGATGCTTGTGCTGGAACAGCTGGCACTGTTGGTGCTTTCCTGCGCCTAGTCAAGCCCACAGCATATGGCCGTAACTGGCCCTTGCTTGTATGGTTTGGCCGCTGTGCTGGACCATGCCGGTTTGGAATCACTTTTGGTGATTGGGGAGTGCCAAGCGGCTTTCTGTTTCTTGGGTGCGCTTGCTAGAAACACCCGTAAATGATTGATTGATTGATTGATTGATGTGCAGCTGGATGACACAGTCGGCACAGGTGTGCAGGTGGGGCGACGGTGTGGCGCGCCTTGGCCTGCTGTGCCCTGCCTTCTGCATGCAGCTGTTGCCACACAACTCGTGACACGTCACATGACACGGTTCAGCAACGAGAACTTAGTCACCTGTCATGCCATTTGTCACACCGTTTAAACAACAGTTTCAAACTCCGTTCATTACAGATGGAGGTCAGCTTCGACAGCATGGCAGACTGGGAGGCCTTCCTGTCAGCAGTCCCCTTCCAAGACCATAAGGCGTGGAGCCAGCGCATCCAGAGCATGGTGGTGGACGGCAGCCCCATCTGGCAGGTGCACAGGAGCGTGCCGCTGACCCTGGCAGCCAGCAGCACAGCAGCTGCAGCAGCTTCTGCTGCGCAGAATGCAGGCAGTGGTGCGCTGCGCGTCCGGGGTGATGGTGCTGGCAGCAGCAGCATGGTGGGTGGTGGCGCAGGCAAGCTGGTGATCACAGATGAGGTGCGGATGGTGCATCAAGGCGCAGTGGGATATCTGCTGGTTGGGGCAAGGCCCTGGGGTGGGAGGCTAGCAATCACCGAGCATTCACCTGATTTTGGGCACCGTAATGTTTCTGCTTGCTGACAACTTGTAAATGATGTACGTTGGTGTGACTAGTGTGGCACAGGTTGGTGTTCACGACTGGTGCAGGTGAGGTCAGCGCCTGACGCATCATTGGCTATTGCTGCGCACACAGAGCACAGCCAGCTGAGCAACCTCTTCAGCTGCATCATTGTCGCTGTTGTCTGTCTGCCTGCACCGCCCATAGATTGGCCTGGAGGATATTGCTGCCTGGCACCGGCAGCAGGCTAGCAGCGGCAGCAGCACACAAGAGCAGCAGCAGCAGAGCAAGCAGTCTGTAGCAGCGCCTGCAGAGGAAAGCAGCGATAGCAGCAGCAGCAGCACTGATGGGCCGCGGGACTGGAAGGGGGAACCTATGAAGCTGAACCCAGGTGGGCACACATGCTGGCAGTGGTGCAGCCTGCAGCATCATCTTGGGATGACCACAGCTGCTGTTTTGCTCTTCAGACAGCATGCGTTGCATGCTGTTGATGCTGTAGCAAGCGTTTTTGCCAGCTGCCTGGTATCAAAGCACAGTATTGCAACGTGCTTACCCGTGGCAAGTTTGCATGGGTGCTGACTCGTGTTGGCCGACTCGCTGCCAACGCTGCTTGCTGCAGGTGACAAGCTACCCTTTAAGTTTCTGTGACAGGGGTGACGGCGCTTGGGGCCTTCCTTGTTGATGCCTTTTGTGGTCTGGAAATACGGATATGGATGCGGTGCAGGGCACAACATAAGACGGGGCCACTGAGGATGGGGTGTGATCACACAACCTAACCCTAGGGCAGGCCTGCCATGCCTGTGCACGCGCCTGTGCGCGCACAGTGCTGTTGAAGTGCGAAACTACAAGAAGTGGCAGACACCCACAGATGTGTAGTGCTTATAGTGTCAACCACCCTTGATGATGAGGTGCCGCAACAGTTTGAGGAGTTGCAGCATTCCAGCAAGTCTGCACCAGCTTTAGGAGAGCCAAGCCACATGCGGCGTTTTGCAAAGCTGCACATGGCAGCCAAGGTTTATGAGGTAAACCGTATGACACATATTCACCCCTGAACTTACAGAACCTGAGCTGGTGGGCCGCAGCATGGCAGCAGCTACACCCTCTATCCGTGGAAGTAACTGCTGCTACATGTTGGTGTGGCGGCCGCTGCTCAGCCATTGAGGTCGTCACTGGCACATGCTTAGCAGCATCGCTTGCGTGCACTGGTGATTACTGCTGACGTGGCGGGGGACTGCAGGATGGCAGCTGTCACAGCAGCCCCGGGCCTGCTTGTTGCTGCTGCTGGGCGTAGGATGCTGCCTGTGTACTTGGTGAACCCCAGCAGGGACGGATTACAGGTTGTATTCTGATATTTTTATCAATGTATTCTGATACAGGACACACTGAGCGGCACTTGGTCAGCTTGCAAGCTCATCAATTGATGTGCGAAATGCTGCGAAACCCATGCACCGATCAGAAGCACGGCATACGCACGGAATGTCACAGAACTATGACAGAACAGTCAGACATTATTATATCAAATATTTCTTGAGGCGCAGTTCGTTCTGCTGGCAGAACGGGCTGCCGTTTCTGCTGCGGTAGAAACCACAGGCCGCCTGGCACACGAATGTGCATGGCTGCATGCATGATTCACTTTATGTTTCTTTTTGTTGAACGCGTTTGATGGATGCGTGACAAATGGCACGAGCAGCAACCTCTAAGGCTGCGTCGCAGGTGTGCCGTGCAGGTCGTTACTAGTAACGGCAGTACTGCCAGTGAGTTGTTCCATGCCAGCCAGCCACGGTGCTTGAAAATCATGCACCCAGCCAGCCACGATGCTTGAAAACGCTGCAACGGGTTTGCCTTGGGCATGCCTGAGCCAGCAATCATTCCTGATGTAGCGTCACAAATGCTGGTTGCAACCCCAATTGGGACATGGCAAGCCGCTTCGAAGCATTCTTGTGGCACAAGGTGCTGTACTGAGTACAGCACCTTCTGCACCCGGTGTGGGGCATGCAATGACTCCACACAAACTGCTGCGTTGCTTTCATCCATTGGCATGTGTCTGGATCGTTGACCAAGTGTAAACAATCATCATCATCATATTACTCATTCAAGCCGTAGCATCAGCGCCATCGGCCCTGCGCCCCACCGGGGCGGAAGAGGAGGGAGCATTGCTCCAGAATGTTTGCATGCATTGCGCACATCCCAAGACTTGACAAGAAAAGCAGCAATACACGGTGACACCATCCGACATCTTCCAGAAATGTCCCAAATATCATCAGATACAAAACGCAACACCTTGATTGACGAATCAGCCATGGACAAAACGCTGCGCAACTTTTCAGCGCAACCCGGCATAGATCTGACCTCAGAAAACTTATAGCCCTCTGAGCAGAAGTAGCAGGGCAATCAAACAAGAAGTGTGACCAAAACTCAACTTCTGCACCACAACAAGGACATCCTGAAGTGGAGTTAGCTCTGCGACCCCCCAAACTGACTAGTACGCTCATGCACACACAGGCAACCCATACGAACACGCAAAAGCAATTCAATACCACGTGGTATTGCCACTGAACGTGTAAACAACTAGTGACAAAAGGCTCCTGGGCATGTGCTTTGCTGCTCTTCCAAACAGGTATTGGCCGGTGTTGCCTCTGAAGCTGCACAGCCTGGCTTTTGTTGGGCACTGGCGCAGCAAAACTGCAGCAGCAGCAGCCAATGCAAAAAGAGGCAGCAGGTGCCAGCTTCAACTGACTGTAGCGCGACCCTTGTAGCTTGGTGTCAGCATCACCATGATGCCAGTGCCTGTTACATGCCTCTGGGGGCACTTGCAAAGTCAAGTTGCACATGTTCAAAAAGTTGTTGGGTGGCATAGATATGAACAGGACAAGCAGCAGAGTATATACACTCGTTTGGTGCCGGGACGTTGTCAAGGTTCTAGTTGGGACGCGTGCGTTTGTGCAACATTAATGTTTAGGCATGTGCCTGTGCACCAGGCAGCTGCCTGCTGGTTGACGCAGAACTTGGCACATCTACAACACGGAAACGTTGAACCAAAGATTTTACTGTGGCAGCCTTATGGCTGTTGACAGCTGCTATGGGCTAGGGGACAAGTGGCACGTGTTGTCCACCAGTTTGTCAGCATCCTGCCAGATACAAAGCTCCATCATTGATTATGTAGTTCATGCAAGCTGCAAGTAGTACATTCTGTGGGCTACCTCAGCCACTGTCACTGAGTTGGACTTGTATGGTGTGATGGTGACGGGTAACATCAGTGTTTTGTTGACCAAGATCTGTTGCCAAACAAATGCCGAAGCCAGGTACAACGTACTAGTGCTTAGAAGTACTTTGCGGGCCTTGCTTGATGTCGTCTGGAAAGCCATCGTTTAGCCCCATGGTCACGCACTTGAAGGGCAGCACGGACTACTTCGAAAGCTTAGAAGAAGGGGAGGCATGAACATGTGCCTTTCTGTCAGCCACGCAGGCCTGCTAGGGCTTGCTAGGGTCCAGGGTTTCCATGCATACATATGTCTGTAACTTGATGTGCGCATTCAGTGCTGTAGCAGCGCAGTGGGTGCCATTGAAATGCGCTGAATTCGCTTTTTCGACACTCGTTCGTACTGTTGGTGATCTGCACGTTTGCCATTAAGCTCACTGTGAGGCACCTGCTGCAACTTCCCAGGGTTGAGCTCAGCA
>JACERP010001492.1:0-19627 GCA_014080715.1 Scenedesmus sp. NREL 46B-D3 | reverse complement strand
TGCACCGTTGCTGTCAGCAAGCGCTTGTCACTTGCAGGCACAGCCTGCTGAACTACGCGTGCTGTGTGGTCTTCAACAGCCACGAATGCTCTGAGGTTTTCAGTGCTGCACATTGGTGCTCCTCCCACACTGCACTGCCCAGGCCTTGCTGCCACAGCAGCCGCTCCTGCAGCTGCAGCTGCTGCTGCACATTGGCTGCTGCGCCCTCCTGATGCTGCTTCTGCTTTCACACTGCAACTGCACGCACCAGCTGCTGCTGCCTGGCAGCCGTGGCATTCCTGCTCATGCCAGAACTCACACATGCGGGAGCTTTGTCGTTGAGCTGCAACGTACCAGCATGACACATGCACATGGCCCTTGCCAGCAACTGCATGATTCCACCATCAACACCGTCCCGCTGCTTGTGGCCTTTGATGCTGGGCAGTTGACCAGTCTGCTGCGCTGCTGTGCATGCACACCCCCGTACTGTGCCAGCATTTCGACTGACTCCTCTCCGGGCTCCAGCCACACAACTGCCGCCACTGCTGGCGATTAGCGTGGGTCTGCCATTGCGTGTGGCACTTGATTGTTGATGAACTGCTGCCGTGTCTGCTGCTGGCACTACCAGGCGCTGCTGCTGCTGTGGCTCACCCTTCTGGATGTTGTAATCAGCCAGGGTCCTGCCATCCTCCAGCTGCTTGCCGGCGAAGATCAGACGCTGCTGATCAGGAGGGATGCCTGCAGTAACATGGCGCATCATGCTGGTGAGCATGCTTGCAGGACTCATGCAGGTGCATTGCCTGCAGCAGCAGCCACCAGCAGCGGCCCTGCTTGCTGCTGTTGCTGGGACCTGCTACTGCACCTGCTGGAAGCGTCCACGCGTACACACGTACTTTTTGATGTTACAGCTGCATGATGAAAGCTGCAGGCGGCCCAAGCAACTCACCCTCCTTGTCTGAATCTTAGACTTGACATTTTCAATGGTGTCAGAAGACTCCACCTCAAGGGTGATAGTCTTGCCCGTCAGGGTCTTCACGAAGATCTGCATCTTGCCCTGGCACACGAGAGCGAGGCACGCACAGTGAGACTGTGTGCGGGAGGGCTGCGGCAGCAGCACAGGTGCAAGCAGGTGAACAGGGCGGTCCCTTACCTCTCCTACTGAACACTAATGGGTCCGAAAAGAGGGAGTCGCCAGACACGCATGCACGTCTTGGCGCAGGTGGTGGGCTCGGGGCTCAACCATGGCGAAAACCGCGCAACACCACGACAGAGCACGTGGTTCCCTGATACCACGAGTGTGCAGTTCTGACAGCACCGTGGTAGCTGCGCCTGCGTCTGCCAGTAGCCAGCGATCAGCAGTGGTGGAAGTTCACGATCGTGTTGTGTTGCCACCGGATTGCTTTGTGTTGATTTTTTGTCAATTTATTGCTACATAAACGACTTTTTTGAAGCTTTACGCTTAGAACCAGACAAACCAAAAAGGCCAGGAACTGTCGACACCATGCAGTCAGCAGGTGGCAGGGGGCTGCTTCGGGCCCTTCTGCTAGCCTCACGGCAGGCAAGAAGTGCCTTGACACATAACGGGACCAGCAGTGGAGCAGATCGCCGGCTGTACAGGTCCCTGAACAAGCGAGGCATACTGTCCAACGCCTTCAGGTCTGAGGCAGGCGCTGAGGTACCAACAGACGTTGGCAAGCAGGTGTGATGATGTTCAGCTTTGTGGTCTGCTGCGTGATAGTGCCGAGGGCAGTCTATGCTGCCAGGCTGGTCAACAGGCCTACTACATCTCGATTAGGAAGCAGTTCAGCCAGACATAGTGAAGGCCGGTTTGTGCGGCAGTTGCTCTAAGTGGTGCAGTGTTGCCTGAGCTTGGCGTTCATCGCTACAATAGCTGTAGCTGGGCTACATGCGTTGCAAGCTGTTCAACTTCTGCAATCGCAGACCAGCCATAGCAGCAGCAGCAGCGATGCAGCAGCAGCGCGGCTAGTTGGTTGCGCTTGTGTCTCAGCAGCATGCACCAGGTCCGACTTGCATGGCTGCTACCTTGCAGCAGTTAGGGCATTCAAGAGTTGCAAGGGCTCCAACGAGGTCATGCATATCACAGCAAGAGTTGTTGTGATGTTTGTGCATGCAGTTTGTCGCATGCAGCGTGCACATCACCATGCACAGGCACCTGCCTGTGCCATACACAGCATAGCTAATGTATGTATCTTCACTCTTTGTAGTTGCATGCAAGCGTACAGATGATAAAGTGCTCGCAGCAAGCTCCCACCCTTACGCACCCACACAACACAAAGACAGACGCACAGTCCCTGCTCTTGTATTATCTGCCCTCTGCCGTCCTGTGCATGCGATGCAACCTGTTCTGCAAGCAAAAGCAACATCCATCCTGGATAGTTTCACATATGCGTATTCATCACACTCACATCGACGTCACCACGCACACCAATCACACCTGTTCTGCCTCTACTGTTTCACCAAGCCCTGCCTGCTGTGTTGCCCATGCCATCCTGCAAGCAGGCCGACATGCTGAGGCGCCTCAACCGCACTGGGAGGCACGAGACAGTTGTCCAGGCCTTTGAGACAGGTGCTGTGCAGAACACGGGCGAGACATTTGGCGAGTATGTGAAGGCACTGGTCAAGCTCGACAGCTTGGACAGCGGCCGCCTGTACACAACCTTGCAGCGGGGTGCAGAGGCATCGTTTGCTGCGCGCGGGCTTGCAGGAGCAGCACCATCGGCAGCTTACCCACCACCTGCAGCAGCAGGGTCATGGTTTGCAGGTAGGGGCCTTGCGTTATCGGCAGTGATCAAGGTACAGCTGCTGCAAGCATGGGCAAGGCTGTGCACTGCTCTGTTGTGTGCGCAGCGACATACCACTCCAAGCACAGCAGCGCTTGCTGTGGCGTCAGACAACAAACCCAGGACAATGTGCCATGCTGATTTTGCTACTGCTGCAGCCAAGCTTGGCTTCAGCTGAAGTGGGTAGCAGTAGCAAATGCATCGTGGACAATCCTGAGCTAGTTGTTGGTGCACATAGCTGGCTATGCACCGAATGGAGAGTGTGTGCTGCTGTTGCAGCCGCGATGCTAGCGTGGCGCTGGCGTGCTGCAGCTACACGTGCTGCATGCGCGCAGTCCATGACAACACCTGCTGCCTTTGCTTGCTGCCTTGCTGTGCAGGTGGTGGCGGCGGGGGAGGTGGCGGCGGTGCGTTTGGCGGCATGGGCTCTCAAGCAGCAGCAGCGCTGGCAGCAGCAGGCATTGGCAATGCAGCAGGCAGCAGCGGGGAGCTGGGCACCAACAGGAACCCGCTGGTGATCACACACGCAGAGCCCTCGTTCATGTCACAGGTGGGGGCCTGGGTGTGGCTACCTTCACCAGTACGCCCTGTGGCATGAGCTCTTGCTGCTATATACTGTTGAGGCGCATGGTGTAGTCCAAAAGAGGACGTGGCTGTCTAGTAGCAGTGTGTGCCAGTGATCTGCTGATACTTGAAGGAGCAACTGAGCCATTTGCTGGGGCTTGTGCATGGGGAGCAGATGCAGCACCTGCTAGGGTCTGCTGAAGGCAGCAGCGTGTGCTGCTAGACAGACGTCATCTGTGTGGGGCAACACACCGCTGCCTTGCAGGAGTTTTTGTGAAGTAGCATGTTGCGCGGTCGTCACCTTGCTGGGCAGTTTCCGCCTGGCAAGTTCTCAGGAAGGGCGCAATTGGAAGACATGCATACAGCGCACGAATGCTTGGACCCGCTGGTAGCGGGCACGCCGTCGTCGCCCTAAGTGTCAAAGCCATCAGCAGAGCCGTCACTCCTCTCCTGTGCTGCTCCTCCCCCTTGTTGATCGCTGCTGTGCCTGGTCACTGGCACTCACTCACATGCTGCTGCCACCTGCGCAAACCTGCCGCTGGCTGCAGTTTGCGCGGCTGCTGCGCTCCTTGGGCCTTGCCTTCATTTTGGTGACTGCTGTTGGCGCGTTTGTAGATGAGAAGGCGCTGGGCAAGGGCCTGCTCAGCAGTAACCCAGACATCAAGCCATCCACCGACAGCAGCACCAAGTGAGTGGCGTCAATCGCTGATAACGCAATCGTTTTTAGTCATTGGGTGGGATTGCCGATCTGTTGTGGTCTCTGTCAAGGGTACAGTGCTTGGTTGAAACTTGTCAAAGGTGGAGGGCATGGTTTGAAGTGCGCATGTCGAGGGCGGAGGACGAAGTGCGGCAGTCGACCGTGCCATGCGCCGGCTGTGCCATGCAGGCTGCAACAAACCTCAGATCCCCCAGTTTGGCGTCGTGGACCCTGAGCAGTGTGCGTGTGGCGGCACCTGTTCAGCCCTGCTCGACCCTTGCGTCAGGATTCCTGTTCTGCTGTGTCATCCCCTGCGCGCCACCACGCCAGGGTTGCTGCTCCGAAGGGTGTTGACGAAGGGTGTTGACGAGGGCAAGGCTGGTCGGCCAGGTGGTGCACGGCCTGTGTTGCAGTCGGGGTTCGACTGACACCCCTGGCTGCCTGCACTGCAGGTTTGATGACGTGAAGGGCGTCGACGAGGCCAAGGCCGAGCTGGAGGAGATCGTGGAGTACCTCAAGGATCCCCGCAAGTTCACAACACTGGGCGGCAAGCTGCCAAAGGTGCGCTGGGTGAGGGCGTGGGGTGGGCAGGCAGCGTGCAGTGATGTGGGGAGCAGGTCTGGCGGGCATGCGTCGCTTGCAGCAGGGGTGCTGGGGGATATGTGATGGACCCTCGCCACCTCAGCGTGCCGTGTGGCTTGCTGTCGACTTTGGTGGCTTGGCAGCGGCAGCAGCTGTGGCTCACGAGGTTGTGGACAGGCAGTTTCACTGTAGCCCAGAGCAATGCCCACCAGCTGCTGTGTTTTACACCCGGTTTAGGCCATTGCCAGGGCTGACCGCAGCCCATGTCCACCTGCAAACAGCCCTGTGCAGGTGACAAGCACTCAGCTGGCACAGCAGCCCGGGAGGTGCAGGCGCGACTGTGCTTGCTCGCACCAACACGCACGAGACATGCGTGCGTGCCACTCCTGCTCTTCACGCGCACAACGGCAGCGCCCTGCACCCCTCACCGACCGTGCTCCTCTGCTGCCTGTGCTGCTCTGTTTATTTCTGCCCTGCTGTGTCGCGTGCTGGGGTGCCGCAGGGCTGCCTGCTGGTGGGGCCGCCAGGGACCGGCAAGACCATGCTGGCGCGCGCCATCGCGGGCGAGGCGGGCGTGCCCTTCTTCTACACCAGCGGCTCGGAGTTTGACGAGGTGTTTGTCGGCGTCGGCGCGCGGCGCGTGCGCGACCTGTTTGCGGCCGCCAAGAAGAACAGCCCCTGCATCATCTTCATCGACGAGATCGACGCCATCGGCGGCAACCGCAACCCCAAGGACCAGCAGTACATGCGCATGACGCTCAATCAGCTGCTGGTGGAGCTCGACGGGTTCAAGGTGCGCGCCACACGCGGCACTGGGGCCGTCTAAGGCTCGGCTGTGTGAGGGTTTGCTGGTAGGGTGAGCAGCAGATTGGCGTACGGGGTTGTCTACTGTACGGCTGGTAGCTACGCCACTCGCCAGCTGAGCTTGAGGGATTGCGGTGGGCAGCTGCTTGGGCTGTGCTCCATGCAATGAGCATGCTCTGGGCCCAATGGCCTTGAACCGCCTTGACTGTGTGTCTGTTGCTCTTCACACTGCAGCATGTTTCGGCGGCTGCACCAGGTGTCGCCTCTGTGTGCCCCACCACCGACTGCTGACCCCCTTGCTGCTGCCGCTGCTGTGTGCCTGTGCTGCTGCTGCTGCTGTGCGGCCTGCTGCAGGCCAGCGAGGGAGTGATCGTGGTGGCTGCCACCAACTTCCCTGAGATCCTTGACAAAGCGCTGGTGCGGCCGGGGCGCTTTGACAGGCACGTGGTGGTGCCCGCGCCAGACGTGGAGGGGCGCAAGCAGATCCTGGAGAGCCACTTCAAGGTGCGTGTGGCGGCTGTTCGAGATGCTTGGGAAGCTTGGGATGCTGGTCGATGGTTGCGGGTCGATGGAATGAGGTGGTTGGCCGGTTGCTGCGGTGATGCTGTGATTTTTGTGGCGTTGGTGGTGTGGGCATAGAATCGGGTGCGTTGCTTCCGGCTGGCTATCAAGTGCTGTGTCCAGGGCTTTTTGTTGATGCACACATGCTGAAACAGCTGCACCGAGGAGGCGCCACAGCACAGTGCGTGCTTGCCGCGGAACGATGCAACCTCTCTCGACTCCTGTGCTGTCCCTGCTGCTGCTGCTGCTGCTGCTGCTGTGCTGTGGGTGCTGCCTGTCACCGCAGAACATTCCCTTTGCGCCTGACGTCATGCTGCACACCATCGCGCGTGGCACCCCCGGCTTCAGCGGCGCTGACCTGGCCAACCTGGTCAACGTGGCGGCGCTGCATGCAGCCAAGAGCGGGCAGCAGGCAGTCACAATGGCGAGCTTGGAGTACGCGCGTGACAGGTGCGGCGCGCCGACGTAGCAGCACAGCATTGTAAAGACAAGGCCTGAGTTAGTCCAAGGCGAAGGGCAGGTCATCCTGGTCAACATCCTCTGGCTGTTTGTCAGGGTTGCAGGTAGACTGCTCGACTTGGCTGAACTGCGGGCGCTGGTGAGCCTGGGCCTTGTGCTGACCCTGCTGCTGGTGCTTACAGGATCATGATGGGGATGCAGGATCTGGCTCAACTGCCAGCGCTAATTACATTGGCTTAGATGCTTCACATGCCAACCCTGTTGCTGCTGGTGCCTGCAGGATCATGATGGGTGCTGAGCGCAAGTCTGCTGTGGTGACTGAGAAGAGCCGGCGCCTGACAGCTTACCACGAGGGCGGCCATGCACTGGTGGCGCTGCACACGGACGGCGCAGACCCGGTGCACAAGGCAACCATCGTGCCACGGTGAGTGGTTTCTTAAAGAGGGTGTTGTTGTGCAGGTTGGGGGCTCTTGTTCTCCTGTTGCTTGTGCCTGCGCTAGTGTTTGTGGACACCACCACCAGTGTGTCTGCAAACCAGCGGAGTTGGCTGTAGCTCTGCAGCATGTACCATCGGCTGTGTGATGTTGGAGTGCTCCTGCTGTTTGCGTAGGCATGGCCTTTGGCATGGTCAAGCAGCTGCAGTGAGAGCAGCAGATTTCATGTCACTGCAGAAGGCGCGGCACGTTGCCTGTTTGCTGCGACTGCACCTCTTGCTGTGCAGAGGCATGGTGCGAGGTGTGGCCACCTGACTGCCTGCATAGGACCAACTGGAACATGCTCTGCAAGCAGATGCTGCACAATGTATGTCGTTGCACTCCAGCTGGCACTGTGCCTCACCTCGGCCTGCTGCGATTGCCGTGCTGTGCGCGTGTCGCCGCTGCAGCGGCATGGCGCTGGGCATGGTGACACAGCTGCCCGACGAGGACCAGACCAGCATGAGCCGCAAGCAGATGCTGGCGCGCCTCGACGTGTGCATGGGCGGGCGCGTGGCGGAGGAGCTCATCTTTGGCGAGGATGACGTCACCAGCGGCGCCAGCAGCGACTTGAAGCAGGCGACGGCGCTGGCGCGCGCCATGGTGACCAAGTACGGCATGAGCAACAAAGTGGGCCAGGTGCGCACGGCGAGGCAGCCCACTCAGCCTCGGCCTCCTGTCTGAATATGTGGCGTGTACGCCTGAAGCCCAGGCTGGTTGCTGCGTCGTATGTTCCTGATGCTTGCACACGTCCTATCAGCAGGTGCAGGCGTGCTTGCCGTGCAGCGCATTGCTGCCTTGCCCTGCTTCGTGCCTTCTCTCCTTCATTTGGCACTGCTGCACTGTATTCTGGCTGCGCACAGGTATTTGTAGACTGTAAGGCTCACAGCTTCCCCTTGCTGATGCAGCAAGGTAGGGCTTGTAGTGAAATATCAATAGAGCCTCTCCTCCGTCTACAAGTACCATCCTGCGCGGCACCATACGTGTGCATGTCTGCTGCTGCTGTTGCTGCTGCCGCTGCTGCCTGGCTGCTGCCGCAGGTGTCGCTCGACTACGAGGACGACGGCCGCTCCATGAGCAGCGAGACGCGGCAGCTGGTGGAGGAGGAGGTGCGGCGGCTGGTGCAGGGCGGCTACGACCGCGCGCGCTCCATCCTGACGGCCAACCTGGGCGAGCTGCACGCGCTGGCCGACGAGCTGCTGGACAAGGAGACGCTGAGCGGCGACCAGATACGCGGCATCATGGTGCAGGTGGGCGCCCCAGGCCCGGCTCTGCGGGCGGGGCGCTGGCTGTGCCGCGGTGGCGTCGGGGTGACCGGCAGGCCGCGGTGACTTGCCATGTGTTGCCGTCTGCCGCTGGCCATCTGTGGCTGCTGATGTAATGGCTGTGCTGGCGTTGTTGTCTTTTGCTTCGCTGTACACCACGTTGAGGACCGCAAGCTGAGCAGGCATCACAAGGTGCAACCCTCAGAAATGTTGCCCTCCCTGTGCTTGTGCCTGCAGGTGCACTCCGGCCAGTGGAAGTCTCCCGCCGCTGTGATGGACAGCATGAAGAAGGGCGCAGCAACAGTGGTGCAGTCGGCAGCCAAGGGCGCGGCAGCAGCAGCAGGTGCAGCCAAGGGCAGCAGCAGGCCTGGTGTGGCTCCTTGAAGGGCATCCCCGTGCCAGGCGCTGGCGTGGTTCACATTATGGTGAATCCGCGCTGCTGCAACAGTCAATTTGTTCGATACGTGCTGTTTGCTTCTCCTGCAGAGCGTTACTTGAAGGAGCGACTGTGTGGTTGTGGCCTTGAGGGCTTTGATGGTTGTGTGGAAAGCTCTTGGGCTGTACGGCTTCGGCAGCAGTGGGTGCTGCCCGCCTTTTTTACTTTGCTGAGTGTGCATACGACGCAGCATGCGAGCATCCAGTGTGGAGTGTTGCACAGCTGGGGGTGGGAGCCGTGTGTGTTGGGGCCTGCTCTGCCCCTGCAGCTGCAGTAGAGGCAGTGTGCATGTCACCTGCACAGGCAGGGCTGTCCTGTCAGTCTGCTGCTTGCATCAGCAGCGCCTCTGCTCTTGAAGAGTCCACGCACTGACAGAGAGTGGGTTGCACTTGACTCATGCATGACAGGCACATCTATATCACTTTGACAGGCTCAGGCGGACGTTGTGGTTGAAGCATGGCCTGTCTCTCATGCAGTTTCGGTGTGGGAGCTGTTGAGAACTTGCACTGGTCTGCAGGTGCCCAAGCTGTATAGTCTTACACAGTGCCATGCAGTTTTCAGGTCAACAAGGGATGCTGACTCGTTCTGCACAGCATTTGCACACTGAGAGCTGTGTAGAGTGGTGCTGTTTGGTTGGTGTATGAAGAGTTGCACATTACTGTATGCTTTGATATCGCTGTGTCTAGAGGCTGTGTTCAGAGGCTGTGCAGCTGGATAAAGGCTATGTAATATCCTGGGCATCATCACACAGCTGTTGTTGTTGGCCGCGTGCTCGACGGCTGTTGCGTTTTTATCATGCACATGGGCGGTGGGCGCTCAGATGCTCATCGGTTGACAGCCTTGTGTTGAATTATTGACAGGCTGTCAACAAGGTCGTCTTTGCAGCACAGCACTCTGGTGCTGCACAGCATTGGGGACCTTTGCACGTTGGCACATGTGTTGCTACACTGTTGTGTGTGACGTTTGAGGCTGTTGCTGATGTGCCGCGTGTATAGTGGCTGTGCTGCGCTGCGTAAGCGTGTTATGCGCGTTGTTTTGAGTTCTGTTGTGCTTGTGACGTGTTGTGCATGTCGGTGTGCGCACTGTATGCTAGATGGCACCTGCTGCCTGCTGGCTGTACTGTTCATGACGAATGGTGGTCTCTGCTGCACGTTGGTTGGACATGTTCTGAATACGTGGCTGTTGTAGGGTGGTAACTAACCCTTGGTTGGCATGGCTATCAGTGAAGGAAGATCACTGGGTGACCCTAAGGTGGCGTGGCTGCAAGCGAAGCGTTCCTTGCTCTGCCTTTCTTCCTTGCTTTGCCTCTCTGGCAGGTTGACAGTGCTGCTCACCACAAGAAAGCTTGCCAGCGCTGAAGCCACGCTGACAGCTGGAGTGCACAATAGCTGCCTTCCACAGTTGTGCCTTGCAGACTACGCCAGCCGCCTCCTGCTGCGCTGTAGACACTGGAAGAAACCTCGGCGAGGATGCTGATGACGTATGAATCGTGTAACATTTACAGGCTGCAAGTGCACGACAATTGCATGCTGAGCGTGCCGTACTGCTGCCGACTCAGCGGTGCTGATCCTCATGAGGCCAGCGTGTGCCAGTACCAACGTCGCGGCTGGCTGCGTGATGAACGTATGCATCAATGCTGGAAGGTTTCACCCCTCGCCGAGCAGTGGCAAGTTGCTGGCAGGCGAGAGAGAGGAAGTGACCGTGTCACGCCGCGCGCGGAAGGTAGTGCTTTGAGTGATAGCGCAGTTCCCTGCTCTTTAAAGCTTTGCCTCAACACAACGCCCTGCTGGACAAACTTTCACACAAGTCGATATCAGACGCGCGAACACCACATTTGACTCAATTGCATCCAAGTGCTGCGTGCCGTGCGTGCTGAGGTGATCCGTACATCAGGTGGGCCAATGAGCAACGTTTATCAGCGATATATTTGCTATTTTACGGTGTGGCAATAACGTTTCCTTCATTTGAAGCATGCCAGAGCAATGGCAGGAACGCAGCATTTGCAGTCGCACCGCCGCTTGCGTGTTGCGCGGCCGAATTGCAGCAGGATTTAAAGCACATTACTGTTATTATTACTATGCAGGAAGATCACCATGGTGCACAGGAAGCCATTGGCTGCAGTTACAGCTGCACTGCTGCTGCTTCAGCTGGCTGCAGTGCTGCCTGTTCAGGCCGGCGGCTTGCGTGCTCTCAAGCAGTGGGGATATGACAATTGGTCAGGCAGTGGCTGGTATGGTGGTGGCTGGGGAGGCGGATGGAGCAGGCCATATGACCCTGTGGGCAGGTGAGGCAGCAGTCGCCACGCTTGGCTCCATACGTGGCACAACAGCAGTGCTATCAGCATGCAACACACAGTGCAGCATGCACAGCTGGACATTGTGCAGGGCTGAAGTCCCTGGCGTACCAGACCTGCTGCTCATCCTGATATCAAGCTACTGCTGCGGCTGCTGTGCGGGGGCTGCCGCCTCCTGCGTGCTGCAGCGGCTGCTACCACCCTGAGTCACACACACGCTACCGCAGCGGCCAGGCAACATCCTGTAGTAATGGCGCCCGCATCTACTGCAACACGGGAAGGTGGCAGGGCAGCTGCCGCGGTGGCTGGAGGGGCAGCAGTGATGGGGGCGTGTGGCGGCGCAGGGCTTGAGCCATGGTGTGGTTCACGCAGGGCTTGAGCAGCAAGTGCCGATGCAGCTGAGCACACGTGCCATGTAGCTGGTGCGTGCGTAATCATGTGCAGCATGCTCATATATAATTGCAACATCAGAGCATTTACTGGTTTTGAACTGGAGCTACATGAGAGCCGCAGCTGAGTTTTTGGTACTCTGACAGACATGTATTTGGTGGTTGCCCGACCTTGCTGGTGAACCCCACCATGGGATTGATGCATCACTGCCCAGTTGCAGACACATGCAGTCAGTTTGATGCAGCGGATGTGAAGACGCAGTGGGTGCGGGCTTGTGTCAACTTACTTGCACAAGCGTTCAGTTGTGTAGTCTGAGCATGGATGTGCCTGTGTACTTGGCAAATTTGGGGGCAGTCATAATGGGGCTGAAGGCAGCCAGTTGGTGGCAGCAGCTTGCCGTTTGATGACACACGTTGTGACTGTGCCAGAGCAGTTTCTTTGGTGGCATGAAGGGCTTGCATAGCAGGGTGTGTGGAGGGTCGGTTCTCCATGCCCAATGATGGTCACCTGCGGGCGGTCATGCGCTTGGGCTGCTTCACAGCATCTTGAGGCAGAGCACCCCTGTGCAGCATTGTGCCGTCTTTTTTGCATCATGAATCAGTGTGATGCAAGTGCACATAGCAGCCCTGGCCAACTTGTGGTGTGGCACCGCCTCCCTGGCGGCATGCTGCACAGAACTTGCACGGCCGCCAACAATCAGGCGTGCTCACCGCTCAGTGACAGAGCCACATGTGAATCACTTGCACCCACTGCACACAATGTCTTTACTGCTGCTGTCGCGCCGAATGTGTTGATGCACGGAGCACGGCATGCCTGCTACTTCACTCACTGTGCTTGAGATGTTCCCGTCGTGTAACATCCAAACTGTGAGTGACAGCAGCAGAGTAACCAGCATACATGGGCATGCTATGGAGCAAATTTTATGATATTTCTAAAGCATGATCATGCTTGCACTACAATGCATGCTGGATTGGTTGAATTTTTCCCTGGGCCCGCTGTGCAACTTGCAAATGGCATTGCAGCTATTGCTTACTCTTGAAATGTATCATGTGGGGAAAGTGGGCGTTGCACTGCAGATCTGCGTTGCACATTCCAATGATGACTATGTGCTGGGCACCTGTCTAAATGCTTGTGCATGGTGTGGCTTTTGGTCGCCATCACAATCAACAGAGTCTGTTGAACAGACGGCTGATTGGCAATGTTGGTGCCACTTGAGGCTTTGTTATTGCCAAGTAAGCTTTGTGCGTAGTGCTGAAGCCTGCAAAAGGCTGCTTGAACAACGCCATGCTTGTTTATTGTGTGGCATTGACGGCTAAGAGATGCTTTTGAAGCCCGATAAAGGCAGGGCGGCCTGTCACAGTTGAATTGTTATCAACTCCTGATTTGGGTTCCATCAACCTTTGTTGGGTGGAGCATGTACAGTAATGTATTGTGATTGTAATGTGAAGAAGAAGAAGCATCTCTAAAGCAGCAGCAAAAGGCAAGCAAGTGTCACCCCACCTCTGCATGCGAGGCTGAGCACGTGAGCAAAGCTGGCTCCACCCACTGTACTGAGCCGCTGGTTGTACTGATGAACACGTAGCAAGCATCCAAGTCCAGAGAAGTTGCTTCGGGAGCACCAACCCTTCCGCGTACAGGAAGCAAAGGCAAGAGGGCTGCCCTGTCTTCAAACTTCCTGCGCAATTACCTGAAGCAAACGTAGAAAGGCAGCGGCAGGGGACTCGTTACTGGGCTGGTGCCCCAGAGAGCTTGATCCTGCCGCGCCGTCTTGTACTCCGGCGTAATGTGAAGTGATGTCAACCACAGCACACACTCAGCGTACTGAGCAACAACCTGAGGGATTGTGGGCCTGCGCTGACACCTGCTGCATCGTGCCGGTTGCAAATCATAAATGCTGGACCTCATCTGCGATGGCATGCAATGCCATATGGCATGCATCTCAATACCTGTCATCAACCTTGAGGTTTTGCTACTCCTCTGTTACATAGTGGCATTGGCAGTGGTGATCATGATCTCTGATATGATCGCTGATGTCAGTCATGAATGGTGTGCCCCAAACACGCCCATACGAGCATGCTAAAGGACCGTTTGCGCGGCCCCTTAACATCGGCACTCGCACCTACTCGGAAAGCTCTATATCAGCCGGCGCCCTAATCACGGTTGTAGCAGCAATGCGGTGCTGAACGCAAGGGTACAACCAACTGGCATTTCAGCTAACATTCCTTCAGCAACATCACACAATGCACATCCAGAACATAAAGACCACTCATAAAATAGGCGCACCTCAGTCCCACCAATAACCACAGCTCAAGCAACACCAACGGATCTCACACGCCAGTCACTGGCTGAGGGTTGTCCTCAAACTGCTGCCACTCTCTTCACGCGGCCGCTGCTGTGCAGCTGTAGCTGTTGCCATACAGCGTTTACAGACAAGTGCTTTGCACAGTGAGGCCCGCTGCAGTGATCAGTACTGCAGTAACAGCACCCGCAAACAAAATTGCTGCTATGCATTCCGGCCGAACATGGCCATGTGGCACTTTGCCCGCCTGCTGCTCAACAATAGTTCCAGCCATGTGTTATTACCCCTTACCAGTTTCTAGTTGGGGTGCTGCCTGCAAATGTGTTTGTCGTCAATGACCAGGCTGCTCAGGCACATCAGCACAATGGCGGCATGTATGCATGCCTTTACGTGAAGGCCTGCCAACAGTGACATACAGATGTGCAGAGGCAAAAGGCAACACACGACCCAAAACTGCGTCCAGAACGAGATAACATCAGACAACCTACATTTGTTGTCAGGAGCCAGCAAAGACGGCTGTGAGAATATGAAGGTAAGGTTTGACACAGCACCTCAAGGATGACATTCAAAGTGTGAAAGTGGCAGAACAGAAAGGAAACAGCCACAACATGAGGTACAATAATGCAAAGAAGTGAAAGCAATAACAACCATGATGTGTGAGTCACATTCAGGGCACAATATTCATGCACGCTTTATCCAGGCAGTGATGACTAGCCAACAGCTCTCATAGTTGCTCAAAATGACATGTTTTAAAGCTGGACAGAACAGCTGCAAAGGTTCTAAGACGTGCAAGATCGGCTGACACTTGTCGAGCGCCCTACATGCACGCTGCGGGTGAAAAATATGACCATGACGCCCAAGAGGACGAGTGTTGCATGACAGTGGATGCTTTAGCACCCAGAACATTAGGTGAGAAGTCATCAAGTGTGAGCTGCAGCATCGCTTTTAATGTCAACAAGCCAACACACATTGGACAGTGCGCATGCACGCCAAGGAGTCACCAAGCAGCAGTAATCCAGGCAACAGAGAGACATGACGATACCTCTGGTGCACGATGCAAAGTAGTACTGTTGACAAGCGTTCCCTCCAAAATTAGTGCAAGGCACAACAGTAAAGCATGCACAGACAAGCAGCACATCCCTGCTCAAGTAGTGCAACTCCCCAGCCACAAGTATACGCTTGATGCTGCACTGAACACAAAATTGCTGCCAGGGCACAGCCGGCATGCTGCAGATGTAGTAACCTGCCTCTAGCACAACGTTAACTCACAGTACATAACCTCTGCAACCTCTGAAGCACACAGCTCAACTGCAGCCCTCAGCTCTCTGTGCAACCTGTACCTGCAGCACCACCAGAGCATTGCTACAGAACATACTCACTGGACACTACTGGCACAGCTCGTATACCACCCAGTCGGACACTCATCATTCACGCACATACCCGCAGACATACCATGCACTCTGCTGCATCTTGGTCAACCACAACACAGCCGAGTGTGCGCACCTTCAGCTCAAAGACACTCTAAGATCTCACAGTACACCTCCACAAAACATCCAGCATGGGGAGCCTCGACCGTAAATCACAGCAAGCAGGCCGCATCAGTCGCAGTACACTTCAACAAAGCTCGCAGAAAACAGAGCGGCCAGCAGCACAAAGTTCACTATGAAGAACATCCAGGAGGCCTTGGGGGCTGCGCGCGCACCAAAGTTTGGCACCGCTGCAATTGTGTGCTCGTAGATGTTCTCAGGCAGCGTGGGGATCACTGCTGCTTGCGTGTTGAAGATGTCTTCACAGCTGTTTGCAGCTGCTGTGTTGTCGCCAAGCACTGACTCAGCTACTGTCCAGCCTGTCATGTCGGTTGTCATGCAGCCGGTTGCAGCGGATGACTGCCTGCTGCACGTCGTGCCTGCAGAGGCAGCAGGCCTGCACACTGTGAAGCTGCCAAAGCTGGTCCTCCTTGCGCTGCTGCTGCTGCGCCGAATGTCCATCGACACTCGCTTGTTGATCACTGCTGTTGCCAGCTGCTGCAGCTGACCCTGCACCACAGGGAACACCAGCGCAGCGCTGCTGCTGCTGTTGTTGTCGGCATCAGCAGCGGCAGCATCGCCGTGCACTGGCAGCTGCAGCACTGTTGCATCTGCATCCCTTCCTGCAAGTGCGAACGAGCCCACATCTGTTGTCGGCGGCGGCTCGTCCGTCTGACTCCTGCTGTCTGCCAAGCCCACCCAGCTCCAGCTGCTGCCGCTGTCGCAGGCAGCTCCCTCCCTGCTGCTTTCCGGGATCGCCCCCTGCAGCTCACGCGACTGCGCCCGGGCCATGCCCGGGAGCCCGCCCACTGCGCCGCCCGGCAGCAGCGAGCCATCAGCAGTGACGGCCAGAAGCCGCTGCGAGCCGCCGGCCCTGCCTGGCAGCGACGCGCTCGGCTCTGGCAGGATGAGGTGCGTGTACAGGCTGGACGCCTCCATCACTGCACGGGAGCGGCCTGGCAGCGCAATGCGGCCAAGGCTTGCGGTGCCTGTTGCGCGCACTGCTTCTGCTGCTGGCGAGAAGGCCAGCAAGTGCTGCTGCGGCTGCTGCTGCTGCTGCTGCCTGTGCAGGCCCCCAAAGTCGACGGAGAAGCGACGCGGGCGGCGTGCTGCTGCTGGAGCTGCCGAGCTGACGTCAAAGCTGGCTCGGGACTTGAGCAGTGCTGCATCCTTGCCGCTGTCTTGCAACGAGCTGGCTTTCTTCAACGGCAGCGGGAACTCGTCAACATCTTTCAGTTTTGCCCTGACCTGACTTCCCCTGTGTGCCTGCACCTGAGTCAGCTGCTGCTCCTGCTGCTGCGGAGTGCCTGGTGCCGCAGATGCAGCAGCGCTTCCGCCGTACAGCAGGCTGCTGAAAACGCCAGCTGGCGGCTGCTGCCCAAGCTCTGTTTCTCCCTGGGCAGCCGCGGCTGCAAACGGCGACACTGCTGCTGGCGCTGGCCTCCACAATGACAGCAGTGTCGATAGACCCGTTGCTGCTATCATGGTCGCTGCCGCCCCGGCTGCTGCTGCCTCCTCTGCGTCCTCTGTCACTGCTGCCAGGCTGCTGGTGTGCTGCTGCTGGTTCTGTGCCAGGGGCTCAGGACGTCCAGAGACCTGCGCCTGAGGCCAGCACCAAAGGCATCCAAGGAGCTGCGGCGAGGGCAGTACTGCTGGCTGCAGCTGCTGATCAACATCGTCGAAGCCTGCAGTTCCAGGAGCAGAAGCAGCAGCGGTACTGTTATGTGAACCTGCCGGTGAACAGGCAAAAGAAATGGACAGATGATATGTTGCAGCAACCACACAGCTGTGGCAGCAGCTAGTTCTGAGTAATGCAGCACCCTGCGTGGCGGTGAATCTGGTGCTGGTAGAGCGAACAAACGCAATGCTCTTCCTGGAGCTCACACAACAAGAAGGCACAACAATCTCGGCATGGAAAGGCAAGGAGGTTCTGCGCACCTGTGTAGGGCATGGCAGACCATGAAGCAGCAGCGTCGCTGCCGGCTCGGTTGAAGGCAGTAGACTTGCCAACAGAGCTGTCCATCTCCTCGTGAAGTGTGCCGACAACCGGCCCCATGCTGCGGCGCCGCTGCCGCTGCTGCCGACCAGCCGCTGACAGCTCAAGCGAGCCGCGCCGCTGCCGCCGCTGCTGCTGCTGGTTAGGTTCTGCATCAGGCTGCTGCTGCTGCCCCTCGCTGCCGGCACTGTGGTGGTGCCCGAGCCCCAGCAGGGACAGCACATGGTCCGCGACGACATCCAGCGACGCCCGCCCCTGAACAAGCCGCCGCTGCCCTGCCGCGATGCTGAACCCTTGGACCCTGCCCTGTGCAGCCTGGCGTCGTCCTCATCATCAAACACCGGCACGACGTCCATCGCCTCCTCGTCTTCATTGATGTTGGACAGGTCGGCAGCCACCGCGAGGGCCGTTCTTGGTGGCTGTCTTGCGCTGGATGAGCTCCCTGGGGCATGTGCCCTGCTGCAGTGCGGCCCGTCCGCCTGCCGCTGCTCCCTGCCCGGCAGGTGCAGGATGACGTCCCAGCTGATCTTCCAGCCGGCCTCAGTTCCTCCCTGCAACATACGGCAGTCGATGCAGGTGTAGCAACCAGGCATGGTGTCAGTACTGAACTTGCCTGCATCGGGTGTGCGAAGGGCACCAGCAGCAGGCGCAGCACTCCAACTGATCCCCCTGCCAGCTCCTGTTCCTGCCCCCCTGTAGGCGGAGTGTACAGCAGACAGGCATGGTACAACTGCAACGCCACATCCTGCTCGAGTGATGCCACCAAATTGCGCATTGCAACTGCATTGAACAGCTGCAGCTGCACAGCAGCGCCAGCCTCTGCAGCAGCACTGAACAGGGTGAGCGTGTGCTGTTGCTGCCCACCTTGGCAGCAGCGTTGAGATGGGGCGGCCACACGCTGAGCATGATGAGGCAGCCCCACATGATGGAGATGAAGTATGTCATGATCTCCCTGAAGCAGCAGCAGCAGCAGCAGCAGCAGCAGGTGATGTCGATGTTCTGGCAGGAGGCATGAGTCACTTCCAGCTGCCTTGCCACAGGGGCCCTGCTGGTGCCACCCATGCGCCATCCGCACACACACCAGACCTGCAGCTGGCAGATGTGCCCTGCCTGACACCACCTGTTTCACCCATCAGCGCTACAGGTTCCTTCTTCTATAGCGCAAGCTGCTGGCTGAGTGGGGTGTGCCTTGACACACCGCAGATACATGTAGGGATGCATTCTCCGAGAGATGTTGCATGTTCTGGACGAACGCAATGGTTGTATTGTGTGTCATCGTTTTCGCTTTGTCACATGTTGACACCGTGCTCATTTGGGGTGGCTCGTACCATCTGAGATGGTGACTCGACCCACGTGTCACTACTCTGTTTTTGTACCAGACTGCAACGTAGCAGGCGCATCATATTTTTATGACTGGCAAGAACTTGAGAAAGGCCTCATAGTTCCAGTGGAATGCATTGGAGGAAAAGCCACGCAGGCTGCAGATGCAGGAAGAGAGAAAGCCACGCAGGCTGCAGATGCAGGGAAGAGAGACAATCAACGCAGGCTGCAGATGCAGGGGAAAAGCCACGCAGGCTGCTGTGGCTGCGCTGGGGAGGCGCGTCAACTCACAAGGCCCGTACGCTCCCATGCAGGCCTTGACCACGAAGAAGACGATGCCAGCGGCAAAGCCCGCATCCACACCAGGTACGGCCACACGCATGACAGCACGGAGCGCAGCGCATCGGCCCTGCTGGGCCCGCCCTCCTTCTTGTCCTTGCTGGTGACCGCAAACGTGATCTGCACAAGAGCAGGAGTACACGGGCACAGCCGCGTGAACACGGCGAGCACATCAGAGCGCGTAGGGAGCTCCCACGTTATCTGCCGGCTGGTGATGCAGCTGCAGGGGATACGACAAGAGCGGCAAGCACAATGTTGCTGAGCCGCGACAAGCTGGACACCAGCTTTGTTGATCACCGTGGCCGGGAGCACACCTGACAGAGCGCCGGCAAGACTGCAGCGACCCTTACAACAACAAGCAGTCCACTCGCAGCATCACCCACCCAGCGCATTGGTGGCAGTCTAGCCGTACACTGCACCACCCATAAAGACGTCTTCACACCCTGCCTAGCCCTGCCCTTGACACAAGTGTGCAGGCCCCTGCTCGCACCTCAAAGGCGAAGAGCTTCTTGAAGAGCCAGTTCTCCGCCACCAGCACCTTCCAGATGGCCTTGATGTGGTTTGGGCTATCCACACCCACATCTGGCTGCCGCGCCACATCTCCTGCGTGCCACCCTCCACGTGGCGGTGCACCCACCACAGCATGACCCGGTTCATCAGGTAGAAGCAGCCAAATGCCTGCAGGGCCACAAACACAGGGCAGCAAACGCAGCAGCAGCAGCAGCAGCAGCAGCAGGTTGGTAAGCATCGGAGCAGCTGTCAGCGTGTGCGCAGCCCACGTCACGGGGCTTGCCTGCAGGCACCTCAAAGTGCCCACCCTGCTCCTGCGGCTGCTGCAGTATG
>JACERP010001491.1:0-19685 GCA_014080715.1 Scenedesmus sp. NREL 46B-D3 | reverse complement strand
CACACAGCTGGCTTCACCCACTGCGATAAGACATTGCCACTGACAGTATCATGCACGTAGCAAGGCCTCGGCACCGCAGCAGCACCGCTGCAGCCTGAGCGGCACGCGCCCCTGCCAGCCAGCCTGATGGCCAGCACAGCTTTCCCAAACGGCGGCTGACCCGCGGGCTCAATGGCGCTAATGCCAGCACAGCATGGTGTGGCTTGCTGATCAAATTTGACACCCATCATCATATCACCCATTCAAGCCATAGCATCAGCGCCATCAAACTTGACACCCAGTATGAACATCAAAAACATGAGCTTCACCAGACGCTTTGCACACTCATCCGTGATGCCAAGGACTTGGGGAAGCCGATGACGCGCTTGTAACAAAGTCAAGGGCACCAGGTGGTCAACTTATGGTGGTACACCTGTACCTATGGTTGTCAAGCTAACGGCCAACAGCACACAACTTCAGGCAGCACATCTCACAGTCGCTGCAGCAGTAGCTGGTAAGATTATAGTGCTGATATCCAGAGCAATGCACCCGCAGCGATCCTGCTGGCGCGCCTGGGCACTTTCAAGCTACGGACAAGTACTACGAAAAGTGCATGGGGTTGCACAGCAACAGGGTATCAACGCAACATCTTGACTAATCTTGAAAGGAAAAAACACTTGCATGCAGAGCACTGCAAATACCCCCCATACATGTCGACTGCTGCGCAAATTATGTCCACATGGCGGCAAATGTCACCCGATGGTGCCTACGTTACGCCCCTGCAATAAGCCCTTGTGATGTGAACTGAAAAATAATCTTATAACAACGGCAATCTGTAGCTGCTGATCCAGCAGCTACAGCACAGCACTCAGGTGCAACTCCTTGTACTTAACCCCAGCTGATGGCAGTGTGCAATGCGTTCCTCCTTGGATCTACTACTACCACACGCAGCTCATGGTGTTGGACTGTGACGGCGCCACACACACAAAAATTAAAAGGCCGCATGCATGCACTTGCAATCATGCGCCACGGACCGCATGCACCACCCCACACGCGCAAAACACCCAGGCCGTGTCAAACTCATCAGCAGCACCAAGCGCGCACATACACCATCTCAGCAGCCTGGGCCTGCCCGCTACTGGGCAGCAGCGCATGCTCTACAGCCCCGCTCAGCAGCAGCAGCACCCTGCCCGACAGGGGCGCGATGTCCAGGGCCATCTCGCCCCCTTCACACTCCACCCACTCAAAGCCTTGCCGCTCCGCCTCACTCTCTGCCACACTGATGCCGTCCAAGCTGTAGGTGTCGTGGTCTGGCGCCGACGCCTCTGCCACAACGCTGCTGGTGGTGCTGCCCATGAAAGGAGGAAGCCTGTGGCAGCAGCAGCGGCAGGCACAGGCGCATGCCGACCTGTCAGCATGCGCAACAGGCCTTGCAGCGCATCATGGCATGCACACACTGCATGCAGGCCTAGGGTGGACGAACACGCAGCATGCTTGCATGCAGCCAGAGACAACCAGACAAAGACCAGCCCACAGCAGGCCCTGCCGAGCGCGGTACATCTAACAGGGCCCACAGGCGCGTTGCAGACACACCCCAGCCCCGCATGCCTCACCTCAACGACCCGCAGTCGCTGATCTCGCTGAATGTGGTGCCTGCGTCGCTGCTGGTGGGGCTGCGCCGTGCAGCAGCAGAGGCAGCAGTGGCAGAGGGTGGGCCCACCGGCCGCTGCGGGGGCCACAGCCGCAGCCCGCCACCCCCCTCCCTGTCCCAGTCAGGGTTGACAAACACAAACAGGCTGACGCGCCGCTGCTGCTGTTGCTGAAGATACTGCTGCTGTTGCTGTTGCTGCTGCTGCTGCACAGGTGGCTGCTGCTGCTGCTGCTGCTGCTGCTGCTGCTGAGACTGCTGTTGCTGCTGTTGAGCTGCAGCTCCAGATTCTGTGTTGCTGCTGCTATCCCTGTTTTGATTTGCAGCAGCAGCAGGGAGCGGCTGTAATGCTGTCCCATTCTGGTGCGCCTGCACCTGCTGGTGCTGGTGCTGCTGCTGTTGCTGCTGCTGCTGCTGTGTCAACGCCTGGCTGCTGCTCTGCCCCATGCCTGCTGCTGCTTGCGCCTGCGAGCCCCCGCTGCTGCTGCTCCTGCCATCGTCCGGCAGTGCATCCCTGTGGCGCGGCACCGCCAAGGAATTGGGCGGCAACTGGCAGAGGCAGTACTCTGCACAGCCCTTGCTGCGCAACCGCACAAACTCACTGAGATCTTCCTGCAAGCGCCAAGCCGCAGCAGCCGCAGGGATGAAAATAGGTGAGCGACACAGCAACGCACAACCACGGAATGCACGCTACAGCTCCGGCGCAAACTGAGGCGCACCAGTACAGCTGCTTCACTGCAGGCAGGTGACAACAAACCAGCCCAACCTGCACTGCATGGGAAGGTGCCACTATGACCTGGCGACCCTGCAGTGGAAATGTGACAGCCCATGACCCTGCAGATACATGCACACCGCACGGCACCTCTGCTCGGCTTGGTTTGCTGAGAGGTGCTGCGCCGACTGGTCAACCGCCTGGCTTACCTGAATTTCCTGCAGCGCGGCCATCACTGGCGCAAACACTGCAGTGTCAGCAGGAGGGTGGCCAAGCACCAGCGGCATGCGCAGCTCACTGCAGCTGCGCTGCTGCTGCTGCTGCTGCTGCTGCTGCTGCTGCTGCTGCTGATGCACCATGCCAGCCTGCCATGTCTGGTGCATGCCATTCTGCGGCTGTTGCTGTGCTGTGCCGTTGCTGGAACCGCTGCCGTGGGGGCTGCTGCCGTAGCCTGGCGGTATCCTGGGCAGCTGCTGCATGGTGTTGGTGGCTGATGTAGACAGCACGCCCATGTTGACTGCACTGACCGACTGCATCAGCCCTGCAGGGCACAACCACACCAAGCGACATGCTGGATGAGCAGTGCGCAGTGACGAAACAACACCAGCAGCAGCACCTGGAAACATCGTGCTTGCTTAAAGGAAAAGGCGTCAGGCTGAACTAGAGCAGGGGAAGTAGCAGGACGACTGCGCCGAGTCCTGTGTGCTGAACTGTCCTGCAAGCATACAGTGAGCCCATGGTGTGCCCTGCTGTCATGCCCTGCACCCAGCAGCTATAACACACGGCACGTTGTTGCATGGCCCTTACAGCTGCTGCACCATGCCCGTGCAGTGCCATGCAGCTCCCCGTCCTGCAGCAGCAGCAGCCGCCCACCTCTCTGGCTGAGGCGCATTGCTTCAGCCTTGATCCGTGCTGCTGCCTCCCTGCTGACGAAGTTGTCAATGACGACGTAACCGTGCTGCCTGAAGTCTTCCACTTGCACCATGCTCATGCGCTTCAAAGGCAGCGGCGGGTGAGAGCGGCGCTCAAATAGGCGGCAGCACACCTTGCAGGACATACACCAGAGGGTGGGTGATGCAGAGTGGCAGAGGCCAGGCTTCAATGTAGCAGTACGGGTCGACTGTGACGCCAAACAATTGCAGAGCTACCTGATAGCAAGTGAGGTGCTGGAACCTGCGCAGAAGCTAAAATTACACAAAACGGTATGCAGTGCAACCACCATGCCCAATCATCTCCATACTGCGCTTGCCTGAGTGCAGCAGCTAAGTGTGCTGCTCAGCAGCTATGGTATAGCAGGCATTAAGGGACTGTGGAGGCGCTCCCAAGCCCCCCAAGCGCACCTGCAAGGGCGGATCGCGCTGCAGCAGGTGCAGGGAGTGAGGCAGGCTCAGCTCCTCTTCTGACAGAGGCCCTCCTGCTCTGCCATCCTCTACTGCAGCACCAGAGGGCGCCTGTTCTTCCTCAGAATCCTCTGGCAGCGTCGAAACTCCAGCACGATGCTCGACCTCCTTGCCCTCGTCTGCGTCCTTGTCCTCTGCACCTCCGCACTCAAACAGATTCAAGTCCCTGATACGTGATGCTAGCGAGGTAGTTGTTGCCACCGTGGAAGCTATGCTATGTCGATCAACCGAATGAACGCTTTGACGGTCCTCTTCTGGCTCCGCTATCATGAAGCCAACCATTGCGGTGCGACTGTCAGAAGGAATAGCGTCTGTGATGTAGAGAGGCAGAGGTGTCGTGCCTGATATGTATAATGGGAGGTCGAGGCGTCAGGGCTGCTACAGCCGAAGGACCTCGGGTCTTGTGGCTCAATTCAAACCTGCAGTTGTTCCGCCAGTGGTGCACAGCAACGCCGGGCATAGATAGGACATGCAGCAGCGTAGAAATCACGCCTGTCAACAAACCTTCTTGAACAGTTGGTGATGACGAGCTGGCTCTGGGCACTGCAACGGGCACATGCTGTCAGGTAGATGTTTATCATGTATCGTAGCATTCATCTTGCCTGTCCCGTTGCAATGTTGCAAGGTGTGCACTTCACTGAGTTCACCATGTGATGCTGGGACATAACAATGCACACACTGAGCACAATGCATCAAAGGCAGCAATCGCATTGCTAGCCCCGCCATGCAGGGACACAGAGGGCGGCAGGTCGGAAGGAAAAGACAGTTTACAATTTTAGAACCGGCACGGATGATCAGCAGTCCTGCTGACAAGCACATTGGACTCCCATACGATACATCCCCATAAGATACACCAACATCAGGCGAATGAGCTGCAGCAGCAAGCCATCATGGCATGATGATACACACATCTCAGGACCCTTTTACAATACTGATCAATTACATCTCTACTCAACTTCAAGCAGCACCCATCATCGCCCCCATTGGAGTGAGGAGAAGAAAAGGATGCCGCAAATGTACTTCTACCCAGCATGCTTGCTGTTGCTTGAAGCGTTGAACAACAATGCAACATTGGCAGCAAAACTGCAAGCAATGAATGGCATGCACGCATGCATACAGCAAGCATAACCGATAGCAACCTACACAAAGTAATGCCAATCACAGGCCTCAAGCACATAACCTGACGGACGCAACACAGACGGCTGTCGTGTATGTTACTGCTGGCATATGGGCCCACCGCAACAACCCCCACCCTCAATGCTGGTGCCAGAAGCAACAGCTTTGAAAAAGCACCATACCAAAGTGCACGACATGATACACAACACAGTTGCCTCCAAGCAACGCTCAGCAGCTGCTGATGAACCACACCGCCAGCACCACCCTGCCAAAGCACCACACCTCCCAAAAATTCCCGTCGCATCACGCACTGCTGTCGGCGGGCTCTGCCTCTTCCTCGCTGCAGCCGGGGATGTAGACGTTCACCACCCCCTCGTTGCAGGGGTCGACCTGCCAGCTCACACCCCACGGCCGGCCCGTCTCCTCCATCACCGCCTCCCCCCGCTCCATCAGGTACTGCATCACCCCCAGCTTGATCTTGGGCACATTGTCCTCGCTGTGCTTGCCCTTGCCAGTGATCACCTGGTACAGCACGCCGCCAGGGTGCCCGCTGGCCATCGCCTCCAGCCCCGAGAACTGGCTCACAAACTTGCGCAGCGCGACGCTCGTGCCCAGCCCGTGCAGGTCAACCTGCCACGTCTGCTGCGCCTTGTTGTTGGCCGACCAGGACAAGCGCTGCGCTTCGTCAAAGGCCGCGCGGGACTCGGCGCGCAGCTGCTCCGCTGCGGCCTTCTTCTCGCGGTAGCCCTCCTCGTCGTGCTCTGCCAGCATGGCCTGTGCGGCCGTCATCAGCACGATGGCGCCCTGGTTCAGCGTCCTGCTCTTGGTGTACAGCTTGTCAGCCGCAGCCCTGGCGAAAAGACAGAGCGGCACGGCAGCAGCAGGACGCACGGCAACGGCAGGAACAGCGACGGTCACACAGTGCCACAAACCGACATATAGTGTGCCCAGCGCTGCAATCATGTGATCAGTGTCAAAATCAACAGGCCATAAGCAGTAGTGAATAGCAGGCCGATCTGCCGGCCTGACCAGGTTTTGCACGCTTGCTGGCAAAGCCGCTGGCAGCACTGCAGCCCACAAGGAAATCACAATCAGTTGCGCCCACCATACAGTGCACTTGCTGCCTGCTCAGCCACTATGCCTGCGTGCAAGGCATGCCACTCACTTTGCTGACGCCTTCGCCTCCTGGTTGCCGTGGCTGCCCACCATGGGCTGCTGTTGCCTCATGCTGCTGTAGCGGCCAGGAGAGCCATACATACCCTGCTGCTGCTGCTGTGGTGGTGGCGGCATAGGCTGCCTGTTGTGGATGGACAAGGGAGAGCAGCCGCTGGCAGCATAGCTGCTGCTTGGGCGGGACGTTGGTTGGTGGGAGTGGGGCCGCTGGGGCTCTGCAGGAGCCAGGAGGGGGCTGCCGGGCTGTGGGGTCTTTGGTGGTGAGCGCTGCTGGCATTGGACCAGGCCGCTGCTCTTGTTGGTGTCCTGCTGCTGCTGCTGCTGCTCTGTGGAGTCCAGCAAGCCCATTGCTGCCAGCATGGCCATCTGGTCCTCTTCACTCAGCTGCTGCTGCTGCTGCTGGCCCTGCTGCTGCTTGCTGGCAGCAGAGCGTGTCATGCTGGGGCTGCCAGCAGTGTCAGCGGCTGTTGCAGCGGAGCGGGCCTGCAGCTCGTTGGCCTGCATGTCTGAGATGGCACGCGCAGCCTGCGCAGGCAGCAGCAGGCCAGACAAGCAAGCAGGAGTCAGCAGCAACACGGTGAGCAAGCAGACAGCGCAAGCGACCGGATTTCAAGCCAATGTTACAGCTGCATCTCCCTTGAACCACTGCGCTGTCACACAGCTCCTGGCTGCCTCGCCATGTTGACAACACCAATGCGACTGGCAAGATGCACAACATAGGCAGCAAACAAGCATGCACTTTAGGACACCGAACCGTCACAGCCACCCAGGCCCCCCACCGCGCAGCCCCTCACCTGCTGGATGCTGCCGCCATGCTCCTGCAGCACCAGCTCGGCCAGCTCCTGCTGCAGCCCAGGGAACATGCCGCACAGGCTGCGCGCAGACACCACCAGCGCAGGGTCCCTGGCGCGCGCAAAGGAGGCTGCCACGTGTTCAGCGGGGCTGAGGCGGCCCCTGCTGCTGTGCGCGCCATACGCCGCCAGCTCGCTGACAGCATCGGCAGCGCCGTCATCTGCAGCAGCTGCAACTGCCGCCACCGCGGCAGCTGACGCTGCTTCAGCCTCTGCTGCCAGCAGCGCGTCTGCTGCCTTATTGGCATCGCCGCTATGCTGCTGCAGCGCCTCAACAGCTGCCTCAGCTGCGACATGCGGCACCAGCCTGCACAGCGCCAGTGCTGACTCAGCAGGCAGGCCCAGTGACAGCGCCAGCTGCACCACCAGATCATCATCTGGCCCTGCTGCTGCTCCAGCGGCAGGCACTGCTGCTGCAGCGCCACCAGCAGCTTCACTACTAGTGCTGCTGCTGAAGCCTGCTGCCTGTGCCTTGATGGTGGCGATAGCCTCCACAAAGTCGTGGTCGCAGCTGCGCAGGATGGCACCGCACAGCCCCTCGCCATGCTGGCGCTGCAGGCCGACAAACTCATCCCAGAGGTGCATGTCATGCGCTGCGTCCGCTGCATTGCGCACACCCAGGCCTGCCGCTGGTGTTGCTGCCACGCCACCTTGCGCTGCATCGTGCTGCGACATGGCCCACTGGCTGAGCACATCTGCTGTCTCTGATGCTGCTGCATCCAGCGCAGCAAGCTTCCCACCCTGCGCGGCAGCCTTCTTGCGTGCTGCCTTCTGCTTGCGCTTGTTGGGAGTGCTGGCCTTGGGCTGCACTGCAGCACGCTTGTTGCTGCTGCTGCTGCTGCCGCCTGCTCCTACACCATTGCTGCTGCTGCCACCAGCAGGGTCCAGCACTGCCACCACAAAGCCAATGGTGTTGTCTGTCAGCACCACCATCACACCGTTGCCCTGAAATGCCTCCTCGCATGCAAACTCACGCACATAGCCCTGCAGCAGCACCTCCCCGCTGCCCGTTGGCACAAAGGGCCGCAGCGCGACGTAGTCGCCCACGTGCACTGCCGACCTGAACTGCACAGCATCAATGTCGCTGTCACTGTCGCTGCTACTGGAGGTCTCACAGTCTCCCGTGCCGTTGTTCAGCAGCTGCTCTGCTGGCGCACCAGCACAGGGGCCAGCAGGCGGCATGCTCAACTGCTGCTGCGCTGTTGCGCCAGCATCAACAGCAGGGAAGCTAGGGCTGCGGCAGCTGTTGCTGTTGGTGGCATCCATGGGTGTGCTGATCAGGGCTGGTGGCAGTTGCAGTGGTGGCATGTCTTCTAAGGCAGCTGCTGTAAAGGGAGAAGAAGACCCACCGCCATTGCCAGCCCCACTGCTGCTGCTGGCGCTGACGGTGACTGATGGCAGGTCAAGGCAGCTAGTGGGGCTGGGCTGCTGCTGCAAGGGCTGCAAGCAGAGGGATAAGCAGGCAGGCAGCAGACAAACAGCAGCAACATGGCAGGAGGGCGAGGGAACACTGCTTGAGCCACATGCTGACCACAAGCAAGTATTACATAGGTATAAGCATGCTGCTTCAAAACCCTTACATACTTCTGCAGACTTGAACCATCACCTAGCTGACAGCAGAGGCACCTGTGGCTGCACACTTTCCTGACACGGGCACAGAACAGCACAAGCAGAACAGGCAGGCAGAATGCTGGCACGCCCTCACCGGTACCCTCACCAGACTACACAGTTCCTCTCCCCCCACACCAGGCCCCTGCTGCCACTCACCCTCTTCACCCTCTCGCCATGCATGGCGTAAAAGGTGTCAATGTCGTCACTGCACAGGCTGACATGACCGCCAGTTGCCAGTTCATCAACATTGTACATCACCACTGCCTCGCCAGAGGGCAGCGCCACCCTCACACCCAGCCGCCCCACCAGCTGCAGCGGCTCTTCAAAGTGCTGGAAAGTGCCAGCACCTGACACCACTGGCCCTGCAGGATCTGCTGTTGCTGCAAGCTGCAAGGCATCTCTGATGAGGTGTCCTGCTTCCACCGCCTTTGCACCTAGGGCGACTGAGATGGTCACGTGCGTGCTGACAGATGCCGTGGGAGGCAGCCATGACGGCGGGTCGGCTGCCACAGCCTGTGCGCGGCTGTCTGCAGCGGCCCCGATGATGCTGAGCTGCACGGAAGCACCCAGGGGGAAGGTGAGCAGCTGCTGCACACTGAGGGGCTTGTAGGCGAGCGTCATGTGGTCTGCTGTCACCAGCCGATGCAGGGGCGGGACCATTGCCAGCAGCACATCACGTGACTCCTGCGTGAGGAAGACAGCCACATACAGCAAGCGGCCAGCCTCTGCCGCCCATGCAGGGTGCGGCCTGAAGCAACTCGGTGGGCTGTCGCTGCGCACACCAGCAAGAATGCTGACCAAACCACCTCCACCGCTGCCAGCAGCAGCATCTGCCGGAGCAGCCACACCCGCCAGCACTGGGGATCCTGCCTGCTGCTGGTGCTGCTGCATGGTGCTGCAATCAATGAGGTGTGGGGTCACACCTGGTGCCGCACATACAACCACATCAGCATTGTCCGGCGAACGGCTGCCAGCCGCACGCTTGCTAACAAGGGGTACATCATCATTTTCAGAGTCCTGGGCAACATTTACTGGCCGAGGCATCGCAATGTTGCCTGGCAGCCTGATGCCAAACCCGCCTAACCCAATGCCTAACCCTGTGCTGGCAAGCAAGTTTATGCATGCAAGAGGCTGTGCCTTTGGCTGCAGCCCCACATGGTTGCTGCCATGCAAGTTGGCAAACGTGGCACTCTCAGAGGTATCAGTTTTGCCAAATTCCAGTTTAGTTTCCATGTTGAAATTGTTGGCATCTGCCTCGTTGGAAGATGTCTTGCTCAGGGCCAGGTCGAGCAGGTCTGACAAGTCATCATCGTCTGGCCCTTCCTCAGCATCCTGTGGCGTTGAGGATGCTGCGCGCTGCCTTTTGACGTAAGCCAGAGGAGAATATGTTGCCTTAGGCGAGCCAGGCACTGCTGCAGAAGAGGGTCCGCGACCAACATCAGCCATGCCCAGGGCAGATGCGGGCCACCAAGGACGCTGCTGGGGGCTTGATGCACCCATGTCGTTGAAGGCAATGCCGATGCGGGGCGAGGCCTGCCTGTTCCTGCCCTTGCCGTCCGGGTGCATCGACGGCTGCCTGAGCTGCTGAATCCGCTGCCTGAGCTGCTCAATCCTGTGAAAAGGGGTGAAATATGTTGGCCATGCCCTGGCAAGGTCCACAAGCGGTACTGACAGCTGCGTTTGTTGGAAATGTTGCACCCGGTGAACAAGGTTGCGCCCAGGCCAGAGCTCACCCTGAGAAGCACACAGATAACTGCTGATAATGAGACGAAAGGGGTAGCAGGTGCGCACCACTTGAACAGCACTAAGCTGTTGTGGGTGTTGTTGTGAGCTGCAAACACACAGTTGGTTGTAGATAAGTGCAGCGTATCTTGATAATTAAAGCAGGATCCAACAGTGGGGTCACACCAACAAAGGCGAGCTTGTAAGGTGAAGACGAACCCGGGCTGCTGAAACCTCGTCGAGCCGCGGTCTAACGCACTCCCTTCATTAGCTACATGTAATGCGAGCGGTGCAACAGGGGCACTCTGCTGAGTGACGCACTGGAACGGCCGGTAATTGAAACAGTTTGAGCGGGTGTAGAGCAGTCACTGCCAGAGTCTGAAACGTTTCACCCCAAGAGACAACGCGTTCGGCTTGTGCAGATCTTATATGTAGCATGTTTCTGTCCAGGGTTGCTGGGCTTAGTGGCAAAGCCACAGCACTAGCATTAATGCTGACATTGAGGTGTGATGTCCAGAAGAGGTGTGATGTGTGCTGTAGGTGTTAATGGTCAGGGTTACAACAAATTTACTTGTGTGTTATGATGCACGGACAGCTGAACATGCACTGTCTTCTTCAACACCATATGCAGCACTGATGCCAGACCACTCCCCCCAACTGCCTCCCCACAACACAAATGTGCCGATGGCGCTGATGCTACGGCTTCAATGGGTAATCATCATCATCATCATATTACCCATTCAAGCCATAGCATCAGCGCCATCGGCCCCGCGCCCCACCATTCAATGGGTAATATGATGATGATGATGATGATGATGATAGATGATGAATGATGATGATGGATGATGATGATGATGATGATGATGATGATGATGATGATGATGGATGATGATGATGATGATGATGTGATGATGATGATGATGATGATGATGATTTGATGATGATGATGGATGATGATGATGATGATGATGATGATGATGATTGATGATGATGATGATTGATGATGATGATGATGATGATGATGATGATGATGATGATGATGATGATGATGATGATGATGAACACAAATGTGTGCTGTGTCCTTTCACACATATGAAACGCGGCGTTCAGATTCAGAATGATCCTGTGCTGCAAGTTACTCCTTGATTGCTTGCTTCAAAATCACTTGTTCGGCACTTGTTGAGATGACTCTGTAGATGTGTAAATTACATCGTTTCGTGACACTGCACCTTGCTGCAGATGGAACACAGCCCCAGCAGCAGGCGCAACCTTTCAATTGTGGTGCTAATGGCAGGAGACAGCCAACTTGTGTTGTCTAAATTTGTGGCTCCACAGAGTGCATCAGATGTCCTGTTGGCGCTGAAGATCAAGGCTGGCGCTGGCATGCTGCAGAGGTCGGATGCGTTCACCATGCTGGGCGCACACGTCCTGCCAGCTGGGGAGCAGACAAGTACGACCGGCAGCAAGGCGAGTCCAAACAACCGCTGTACGACTCTGGCATGCAGTACCAACCCAATGGGTGGTTGTGAGGAACACTTTCAAAAACCAATGGATGGTGGTAGGGAAACACATGTATGCAGCCACACCCGAGCATAAGCGCTGTTGAGTTTGTATGCTCTGCCGGATGTACTCGTTACCTGGCTGGCTTCTTCTCTTGTCTCCACAGCAGCAGGTAAGTCGAGCATCATCATCATCATCATATTACCCATTCAAGCCATAGCATCAGCGCCATCGGCCCCGCGCCCCACCGGGGCGGAAAGAGGAGGGAGCACTGCTCCAGAATGTTTGCATGCATTGCGCACATCCCAAGACTTGACAAGAAAAGCAGCAATACACGGTGACACCATCAGACATCTTCCAGAACTGCCCCAAATATCATCAGATACAAAACGCAACACCTTGATTGACGAATCAGCCATGGACAAAACGCTGCGCAACTTTTCAACGCAACCAGGCAGGGATCTGATCTCAGCAAACATATCATCCCTCTGAGCAGAAGTAGCAGGGCAATCAAACATGAAGTGTGACAAAGACTCAACTTCTGCACCAAGTCGAGCATGTGGTTGCAAGCGCATTGGTGGCAAGGCTGCCAAACCTGCACTGCCTCTCATTGCATGAAAAGCAGCAGTGCAACCCCACACAGCAGCAGACCTGCTGTCAGGTGTTGCACTTAGCACAAGTACATGCAACATGCTGCCTTTCCAGTCCCCGGAATCAGTGGGGCATGGCAAGCAACAGCGAGGCATGGCAGTCATCAGTACGGCTTGGCTGCAGTCACCTTTGTTGTATACTTCACTGTAGCACTTAGTACTTTTAAATGCAGCATGCACGCACACACACACACACACACACACACACACACACACACACACACACACACACACACACACACACACCACACACCACACACACACACACACACACACACACACACACACACACACACACACACACACACACCACACACACACACACACACCACACACACACACACACACACACACCAATGACAGGCGGCCTTACAAGCGCAGCGGCCTTGCACGCGCACGGCATGCACTAACCCAGGCATGTGCTAGCACAGCAGCGCTGCTGGCTGGGTGGAGCCAGGGCAGTACAGCCTGCAGTCGGTGCCGTGCTTGCCAGGTACGCCATTTGACGCGCAGCTGCTGGACATCTTCTCCGCAGACAAGGAGCAGCTGCAGCCAACCGCGTTGCAGCTCAATGTTGCTGCCATGCAACAGCAGGATGCTGGCTCCATCGCTGACAGCAGTATTGAGTAAACCTCTTGCTACACAGGAACTTCAAGTTGAAGTTCAAGCAGCAGGCAGTTACTGATCCTGAGCACAGAGATGTAGGGCATCACAGTTCTCTGCAAGGCCCCCTACTTTAGTGCTGCTTGTGCTGGAAGATGTCGGATGGTGTCACTGTGTGATGCTGCTTGTCTTGTCAAGTCTTGGGATGTGCGCAATGCATGCAAACATTCTGGAGCAGTGCTCCCTCCTCTTTCCGCCCCGGCGGGGCGCGGGGCCGATGGCGCTGATGCTATGGCTTGAATGGGTAATATGATGATGATGATGATGCTTGTGCTGCCGCACGTTGCTTCAAGAAGCAAGGGCAGTGATGGGCTGGATAGCCAGGTGCAGTGTACTAATACATCTAATGTGAAAAGCAGCAGCATTTGGTGTGCTGTTGAGGAGGTTGGGCAGACCTCCCGCCTTTGCTTCCCGGATGCAAAAGGGCTGGTGCTGTCCAAGCAGCTGCGTAGGCTCTTGATCATCATGATGCGATCACTGCTGGCAGAGAGCGAGCATGCAGCTCCAGCAATCTACGGTGCTGGGTGAAGCCAGCGTTGCTTGCATGCACAGTCTAGCATGAGGGGTTGAGGGCTCTGCTTCTCCCTGCTTTGTTTCGCTGTAACAGGGGACGCTTCAAGCGTACATCCAATCTCTAAATCTTGAGGCGTTTCCCGTTCCACATACACACACACACACACACACCTGTCTTGGAACCCTAAGCCCTTCTGCCAGGAAATGTTGCAGCTTGTTACATGGGCACACAGCTGACAACAGCGTGTCACCTTCATCAAGTTGATCTGCCCAGCTTATGGTTGAACAGGGCTGGCCTCCAAGCAGACACGCAAGTACATTTGCTACAGCACTCTCCTCCTAACAGGCTTGCCCTACCAACGCCAGGGGTGTTTTAACCAGCGGGATACTGCGATTATCTGATGAAAACCTGATGGATACCGTGATTACCCTGTGCTGGTGTTGGATAATCTATCAACTGGTTCTATCCCTCACAGCGATGGATATATTACGGGTAATCAGCGGATAATCATTTATCACATGCGCCTGTGAACCAGTAAAGGCAGATCACCGTACACTCCCAACACAGGCCTGAGGCTCCTTAGGGCCTGGCATGAAGTTAATCAGTATCAACAGCCGCCGCACAACATAATCAACTCTCAGCACACAGCTGAATGGCCAGCCAGCAATGCTGATCACCGTTGCCTAAGGATCATGTGCACAGCTGCCACCCACAGCTGCCCCCAGCGCACACTACGCGCAACATCAGCCGCTGTCAGGCCACACAGCTGCACGCCTGCTTACTGCCGGCCAAGTTCACTGCCAACTGCTAATTATAAGTACCTGTTGTAAAAGAAGAAGCCCAGCATCAATCCAGTCAAAGCGTACAAAGCAGCAACAGGTACAACAAGACCATCATTCAGCACACAGCTGAATGGCCAGCCAGCAATGCTGATCACCGTTGCCTAAGGATCATGTGCACAGCTGCCACCCACAGCTGCCCCCAGCGCACACTACGTGCAACATCAGCCGCTGTCAGGCCACACAGCTGCACCCTGCTTACTGCCGGCCAAGTTAGCATTTTGTAGAGATGGCGAATGGTTGCAGACTTTAAGCACAGATGACAGTAGATCCAGTGATCACATGTGGAGTGTGGGGATCCAGGAGTCAGTCATCATCATGATGATGGGGTGTCCTTAGTTTAGCACCAACCTACACACTCCAGGCGCTATGCAGTGCTTTGGTTCACACTATTACATCTGGTTCTTGTGAACGCTGGTCTCAGGTGCTTCTGGGTGCAAGCGGGTGTGGCTGTCACTGACAGACTGTCATTAGGCTTCAAACAGGTGACCACTCCCTGCGAAGTACACGCGGTGTTGTTTGTGCGTTTTTGATACCTAATACAACCTATGACCATGCTCGCAGCAGGATCTGCTGCGTTGCCATGACCAAGGAACAGCAGTCTTACTGATGCTCTGCCCGGCGCATACGCTCTTCGATGTGCTGCCGAATAAACAAGAACGAACAAAATCTCCGCAGATCAGCAGCATCGAGGTCGATGCTCGCTTCAGGGCAGCGGTGGAAGGCAGCCCAGGCAGCAGCCGTTGGGGCCCACTTCTTGGCAGCAAGCAGGCAACATTCTGGCGAGCTGGTGCATACAAAGTTTGAATGATCAGTTTCAATGGCTTCAACTTCGTGTGCTTCGTGGCGGGAGCTACCACAGCAACCAGTCCTGGCTGCAGGTGGTGAGACAGCTGCCGCTGCTCATCATCATCATATTACCCATTCGAGCCATAGCATCAGCGCCATCGGCCCTGCGCCCCACCGCTGCTGTTGTATTGGGCGTTTAACACAAGGTGATGATGAATAGACGTCAAGGGGTGTGTATCAACAAGCCGTGTGCCGCAGCGATAAGCATGCTGAGCAGCAGAATTTTGCCAGGGCATCACAGCCAGCAGCTGCTGTAGGCATGGACTGCAGGTGCGCGTTTGCCTGCAGCAGCAACCCAGCATAACATGCATTTCTTGTGTTGCACGCAATTGGCGTCGAGTGTAACTACAGTAGTGCAGAGTGCTGCCCTGGGGTGTGGTGCTCGTGGTGATAAATCCTGCTGTGCACAGTCAGCAAAGAGATGCTACATGTGGTTGTTGCAACATGGTCAATGGTGTTGCACCGCTGAAGAAGACTTGAACGCGGCAACAGTTGTGTACCTGCTAGGGTATGCTACACCTGTGTGCATGTCTCATCCGCAGGGTTGCTTAGCGGCTTTTTACCCTTCAGCACCTTTCCTGCCCACACTACATATTGACACTGCAGCTGCACAGAGCATTGTATCTTGCTCATTACTGCTGCTGCTGCTATACATGCATGCATGCATGCATGCATGCACTTCTGCTGCAGGCTTGAAGAAGGACAAGCAGGGCATCACGCAACAGCAGCCGGGCAATGCAGCAGCAACGTCTGGTACAGGTGAGCCAGCAGCCTGTGGAGTTGAGTCAGCGGGGGCAGGCACACCACATGCAGTTAAGGCATCACCTGGCATTGCATCACCTGTGCCACCCCAGCAGCAGACCAGCTTGACCCCAACTCAGTGGGGCATGGCTCTCTCCCCAGCAGCAGCAGTGGTGGTGGGCCGGGTAGCGAGGATTTTGTTTGCCTGCTTGAGCTGGTGGTGATGCAGGTGATTGCGTTGTTCCCTATTGTTGGGTTGACTGTGCTGTTGGGCGTTTGGTATCGTCTGTGGCATACTGCCCGGTCGCTGCTGTTGTTGCTGTCAGAGCTGGGGCTTAATGCTGACTCCCGTTACATGTACGCTGTGCCGCGTGCCTGCAGCAGTTGAGCAGGTGCTGAACATTGCGGAGCAGCACAAGCAACAACAGCAGTTGCTGCTGCGTGTCAAGTCTGAGCCGCGTACAGATGAGAATGGCACCTGGCTGCAGATCAACACTTAAGTACAGACTGTTGCTGTAAACAACAAGGTGGCTGCAACAGGCGTCATCAAGGCGCTGGAGGCCGATGCTGTCGTGGGCGGGGAACAGGTGGGCCACAGCAAGTCATGTATACATAGCTCGCACATGTGTGCGTCTGCGTGTTTGTCACTGTGTATGTTGGGTCATGGATGCAGCATGCAGCAACGCTTTAACAACTTGTTGGCAACAAACCTCGTACTTGCAAATCAGGTTGTGGCAGACACCAACTTTGCATGGTTTGTAGGAAGGCAGCGTGCTGCGGGAGCAGAGACGCCCGCTGTTGTTGCTGTGCTTGGTAGTGTTGCTGTGCTTGGTTGGTGTTTTGAACCTTCATTCATGATAGTGCGCAACACTGCATGTGTTTATGCAGTAATCTGATCATAATGTCTCCATGACCGCCACCTTGCTGCTCATACATTTGCTCTTCATGTTCCCCTGCAGGTCTTACATGCACACGTGTATGTGTGTGTGGTGCACAGCCAGCAGAGCATACAGCAATGCAGCTGGCCTGCAGCGGGTATCACATGCTGCAGCAGGAGCTACAGCATTATGATGGCTTTAAAGCGGATGTTCTCAATGTGTAACTTTCTTGATTGTATCAAAGGAGCCACAATATGGGATCATATTGACAAATGTCGGCCCAGCAACGACAGCGTGACCCCTAGCAGCGACTGATTATATGCCCTGCGTGTACCGGAATATCCGTCAGGGCCGCGGACGATAATCCGCCACACGATGACTACCCAAAAGGATTACCCGTCAAGTATGTATAGGATATATCCACAGCGATTCTCCGTGAGTACTTGATGTCAAAGCGGATTACTGAAAAGCGCAATTTTTACCCTCGGATAATCGGTTACCCACCCACTGCAGCAAGGATAACCTGGTGGGTGTCCTGTTGATTATCCGCTCTCTTCACTGGAGATTTCCTCGGTTTATCCACCCCTGGCGTTGGTAGGGTTGCCGTGGATGATCCTGCAACCCCACTGCCAGCGTAGCAGATAAAGGTGCCCTCTCATTGGTGTGGGCTACCATCACAGGCAGCACAAGCGGTAGTACACCAATGGGTAGCGATACTGCCGTCAATGCTGTCCAACACTGCCATTTAAGGCATGCAGGAAGCCAGTAGCAGCACATTGATCAAGTGTTGATCAAAAGCTGTGAGCTGTACCACCGACACCAGCATTGTGCAACAAACTAATAGCGGGCTGCAGCGCAGCTAGAGACAGACGAATGCAGAACAACTGCGCCTGTCAAATCACAACATGAAGCCAGTGTCTTCGGCACAGCTGTGTATGCACAACACTGCCAGCGTAAGACTCATGATGCTGTACTGCACCTGACACTGCATTCATTCCTGCACAGCATACTGTCTGGGATGAGGTGCATGGCACGTGTTGCAGGCCTGGCACTGCAGAAAGAATGTAAACAAGCTGTGAGCTATCATCAAATCTGGCAAGAGAGCAGTACTAACAAAAACAGCAAGGGGCCGGGCACCTACACGGCAGCATTGCGACAGAAACGTCAAGCCATGCCAGCGATAAAGGTGCCAACACCTACCAACAACAGCCAGAAGCCACCAAATGATGCAGGCTGTATGGTGGTGCTGGTCCCAGTTCTCTTATGCCCTTTGCTGCAGCTCCACAGAACCAGCATAGCCACGATCAACCAAATCTGCCTCAACTCCCAACCTGCCGCGTCCACCTTGCCAGCGGCAATACGCCGGCCGGCACACTGCACGCATGCCATGTGTTTAGACACCTGCATCTCCATCACAGTCCTGCACATCACGCCAGTAGCGGTCTCATGGGTGCCTCATGCATGCAATGAACATGTGTGGCTGCCTGCGGATCATAACCCCCTGCACTCGATGCTCCTTATGTGATATCTCTGACAATTGTGGCCAATGATGACTGTGCAGCTGGAGCAATACGCCCACACATGCCTGCTCCAACACAGCGCTGGCACATGGTTGCAGGTGCGCGAACAAGCACCCGCTTCTCCATGCTGACAGCACATCCAATTGAAACCTGCTGAAGCTGTCAGCACAAGCCATCATGAGCTGAGCAGCGAGCTTGAAGCTCAGCTTAGGCGCTGCAGCACCCGACCATATGCTGCGGCACGCTCCAGCCACCACCGCAAAACATTAACATGACAAGTGTGAAGAAACATCGCCCCCAGCAGTTCACGCCAACAGGCAAAGAAGAGAATGACTTCAAGTGCGTGTGTATGTGTGTCCCATATAACAGCGCTGGCTGTAGGCTGACAAGGCAGGCAGCAGGCGAGTGCGCATGCACACAAGCGCAAAGAGAGACAGGCAAGATGCAGGGCCATGCAGTCATGGCTCCTCGCTCTAAGCAGTGCTGATAGGGAGTCCGATGCATCGGCTGCGCAGCCCAGCAGCCGCTGATGCCCCTGCAGCAATGTGAGGAGCAGCAGCAGCGGCGGCGGCCTGCGATAGTGCCAACCACACCGCTCCAAGCCCCGCAGGTGTCTCCGGCCAGCGGCCACGAGCCACTCCTGTGATAATGACAAGCACGCCTTGTTGTCAGAATGCATGACACGGTTCCGTCACAAGGGCACATCCATCGCGACCCACTGCGAAGGCGAGAGACCTGTGCCAGCAGAGGGCTGGCACGCAGGCAGCGTCACGTGGACATGCACCCACTGCTTCAAGCCGAAACACTTCTCACGCCATTGCCAAGCAATGTGCCAGGCCTAGCCACCGCAGCACGGCAGAAGGCACTCCATCGCACCTTCTCAAGTACAGCATGCCATGCCTCAGGCTGCAGAGACAGCCATCACACCAGTGTGATCACCTTGCACAGCTGCCCATCCACGCACGTAAAGGCCAGCGGCCAGTCCAGTGCCGCTTGATGTACTTGCTGCAGCATGTTGCAGCAATGGAACATAGGTGCATCCTAACATATCAAGGCACACACACCGTGCTAAGCATGCTGCCTGGGGCAGCTGCAAGTACGCACACGCACACAGTGTGATAGAACCACAAGACAACAGAAAGAAGAGTCCCACTGACCTGACGCAACCATGTACCATGGCCAGGCACAAGAATTGGCAAATAAACACAAGCAACAGCTTGCTGCAGTACAGCAGCCAGCCACCGCCCAGCATGTAAAACAAGCCCACAAAAGGAATGGTGTGCTGCCGGCTGCCTGCAGATGACTTGACAGCTGCAGGC
>JACERP010001490.1:0-19723 GCA_014080715.1 Scenedesmus sp. NREL 46B-D3 | reverse complement strand
TGCTCGGCGCAGCACAGGTCAGCAGCAGGGCTGCAGGCACAGCCAACGCTCCAACAACACCAGGCCCAGCCGCAGGACCCTGCAGCATCGCCGCCACCGCCCCAACAGGACACCGGTGCAGCCAGGTAGCAGTGGATTGGTGTGCGGCGTCCTCAATGTGAACAACATGCCAAGGCAGGTCAAAGCCTGGTGGAAGTTTGCCAATTACTCAAAGATCTGCGCTGCGACATCATGGGCTTTGTGGAAACCAAGGAGGCGCCAGGGAAGCTGCGGCCTGCCGATCTCATTCCGGGCTACACATACATCAGTAAGGCCAGGCCTCTTGGGGAGAATGGGTGTGCCAGTGGTGGTGTTGCGGTTGCTGTGCATGCCGCTGTTGCCAATGCTGTGAAAGTGTTTGCTTTTGCTGATCAGCAATATCGAGGATGCACTGTGGCTAGTGATGCCAGGGCAGAATGGTGCTCCTAAGCTGTTTATTGGAGTGGTGTATATGCCTGATATGAACAAGCATTCGCCAGTGAGGAGGGCTGCTTACTCAGCGCTGCAGGAGGACATCGAGTACCTGTCGAGCAGAGGCTCAGTGTTGATCTTGGGTGACTTCAACGCCAGGGTCGGGCAAGGTGCAAGCCCCACAGATCGCGTTGGCATGCATGGCGAAACAACCACAAACAACAATGGCGAACTTTTATCTCGCTGCTTAATGCCGTCAACCTCTGCTCACTGAATGCCCGCACAGCACCCACCTCTCCCCACCAGCACATCACATGTGACAGGTCCCACAGGGGCACCGCGCGGAGGTCCCTCAATGACTACATCATTGCGTCTGCTGACATTGCTATGCCGTGCCAAGCTGCTGCCAGGCCAACAGCCAAGGTCGGGCCATACACAGTGGGTTGTACTCACCATCTGCCAGTGTCTGCTGGCATTCAAAGGCCTGTGGCACGTCGCCCTGCAAAACAGGTCAAGCTGCACCTCAATGCACAGCCGACTGATTTCAAACTGCGAAATGGGGAGCAATCGGCCGAACTTGAGGCATACCAGGAGGCCCTGGCACAGCTTCGTGCTGCTTATACGTCCACTATTACCGTGCTACAACAGCAGGTTTCTGCAGCTCAACTTACGGCCAATGCTGCAGTCCAACAAGCACATGCAATGAATAAATAAATCACATGTGATGGAGCCGGTGAAGTGGTCATGTGTGGCGTGGCATGGTTGTGTGAAGCATGCATGCTGCCAATCTGGGAGTGAGCAGCTGCTGTTGGTCCTTGGTGACTTGGCTGGGTTGCATGTCAGCATGTTGGGACTAATTCAGTATTTATATCAGGCTATTCAGACGCCTTTCATAACTGCACGCACGGCTGAGACATCTTGGTTTGGCAGCGGCTCATTATGGTGTGCTGCAGTCCTGCAGCATTGTAATTGTATGCGCTTGTTGTTGTTGCTGACAGACTGTGCAAGGTTATGGCAGCATGTATGGGCTAATACAAGGCACAGCACTCATAACTACAACCATTTTTGTAGCTGGTACTTGACCACAACTACACTACAACTGGGTTGTTACAACACAACTACAATTCCCACTTTACTACAACCTGCTACAACACACAGGCTACAACCTGTCTACAACCTCACAACTGCAACCATTTTTGTAGCTGGTGATTGACAACTACAACCACACTACAACTACACTACAACTGTGTAGTTACAACCGCATTATAATTCCCACTTTACTACAACAAATTACAACACACAGCCTACAACACGTCTACAACCTGTTGCACAACAGGGCTACAACAGGGCTACAACAAGGCTACAACAAGGCTACAACAAGGCTGTTGTTGTAGTGCGGTTGTAGGATCCTGTATTTGTTGCAGTGAGGCAGCAGTGGGGAGCACCTGGCTAGCAGAGTGCCCACTGCGTATGCACAGTCACATTTGTTGTTGTTGCTTACTTCAATCATAAAAATCTGATTGTGTGTACATGCTGCTGCTGCGTTTTGCTGCGAGTGTTATTGTCATGACGGGCTCTGACGTGGGGTCATAGTAGCTACTGGAGACTACTTCAAGGTGGTGCGCAGGTGTCACGGGTGCCTCCCCGCCCGGGGTGTGCACTCGTTGACACTTCTGCCCTTCAATTCTCTGCGCTACAGGTATGTTTGGATATTTGAGGCCTTGCTGCAGGAATGCGTGCCTGCATGGCAGCCCACTCGGAGCACCAGGAGAACTTGGGCGGGGGTCTCCTAGTCCAGCATTGCTTGAGGTGCACAGTTTTGCATTTACCTGGAGCCCAGGAGCCGTTAAATCCGTTCTTTTACAAGTGTCACAAGGTAGTACCATGAATGTTTAGGCCATGCCATCCAGTGCATATGCTTTCCAGTGGTGTGATATTTTTTGCAACCAAACCTCAGCTTCTGTTATCCAGCTGCCTAGGCGCCTATGCTGTATTTGTTTGTTGGGTGCGCTGAATCGCAGTCAACAGCATGGCATGATCATGACCACCATCATCACCAGGCAAGTTGCCAGAAAGCGTGACAGCTTATAACAGGCTAAGGCCTGAGACACCTGCACGGTTTTGTTTTTGGGCAAGGAAAGCACCAATGTGCGGTATAGCTAGTGCTCACGCCGGCTTGGGCGTCGCGGAATGTCCAATATCTGATATCGGTCGTGCATGACATGCAGTCAGACTTGCTGCTACAGCCTAGTGGCACCATGCTACGCAGCGATCACACCTCAAATGCGCCACTTGACCATACGCAACATGCATAGCTTTGAGTTGATGCGGGGTATTCAATCTGCAGGGATGTGAAGACAAGTTGGAGCCAGGGTTCGCGACACATTTCAGCATGCAAACAGCTCTTGGAAGCAACGTCAGCCTAGCAAAAGCGCACGGCCGGCAGGCACCTGCTGTCAACACGCCTATCCTGCTACAGCCGTTGACACCTTCTGTGTGTCGGACACAGCCGTCCTGCCCGTCAGTTTCAAACCCGAGCCTCCGTTGCCATCTCCTATGCCGTCACATGTGTTTACTTGCTTTTGCTCGAGTAAGTATGCAAGTACTGAGCAAAGGCAAACATAAGCACTCGACACCCAGCTCGTTGGCTGCAGCTTGCCGAGTCCGATTGACGAACAGCTGCTACTCACCCGCCTTTTATAATAGACGCTATAGTGTCAAAGTAGAATCCACGATGTCTTTAAACAAGAGGATCGGTTTCATGGGCTCGGGTCAGATGGCAGAGGCACTTGCAAGGGGCCTCATAGATCGGGGAGTAGTGCCGGCTTCGCAGATCTGCTGCTCTGACCCAGCACCTGCTAGGAAAGAGCTGTTTAGGGGCCTGGGCTGCACGCCTTACGACACCAACTTCGAGGTGGGCATGGCACAGCAAACAGGGGTAGCAGCTGCCGCTCATCGCTGGTGCTGCAGTGATGGTGCCACTCTGCATAGCCCATTGTGCAAAGCAGCACTGTCACAGTGCCGTCATGCATCATAAACATGCTGTGCTGTAGTCTCACGCCAGTCACGAACAGCACAGGCGTTGCAGGCACTTCCTGTGACCGCTCTCACTCACGCAGTTGCCCACTGCTGCTGCTGCTGCTGTCCCACGTTGCTCCTGCCCCTCCTGTTCAATCTGCCGCCTGACGTCGCATGCACACTCCTTGGCTCACCATTGTATGCACGCCCTTTGGCTCCCCGTTGTGTGCACGCAGGTGGCCAAGAACTGCGACGTGGTGTTTGTGTCAGTCAAGCCACAGTATGTGCACTCGGTGCTGTCAGAGGCGCGCCCCGTGCTCAAGGAGGACTCGCTCGTGATCAGCATCGCAGCAGGCATCACTGTGGCGCAGCTGCTTGAAGCAGCGGGCCCCAACGCACGTGTGTGCAGGGTGATGCCCAACACTCCTTGCCTTGTGGGGGAGACGGCAGCAGCGATGTGCCTGGGAGGCAAGGTGTGTGCGGCTGGGTGCAGCAGCCGCACAGCAGCGAAGGGACCAGGATTGTTGTTGAGGGTGCAGAAACCAGTGCATGCCACAGCACATCAACAGAACACCTTGCTGCAGCCATGTGAGTGGTAGTGACTCCCTCACGCATGCCCTCGTTTGCCTAACATACGGGGCATCAATGCAGCAGCTGTGCTCTGTGGCAGCATGCCAAACGGCCTTCATGTATCTTCTTCCATAACCTCCTATGCCAGTGAAACCCATCAACACATTGTGATGAGGTCGTTGTGGCACATGCTGCCAAGCATCAGTTGCGGAGGAGCGACCCGCTGTTGTGTTAGGCCAACGCACAATGCAGACGAGGTGCAGCAACAGTTGGCACCACACTGTGCTTTGCTGCAGCGAGCTGCTTCCATCAGGAGCATTGCCATCTAGAAACTGGTGTGCATGCATCACCTCTTGCTCTTCTGCCGGGCATCCTCACATAGCTGCGTGCAGGCCAGACACAACAGTCCTAGCAGTCCTCTTCACCAGGCTACAGTGCTGCCCCCTCAAAGCCCCGCTTAACGTCTGTGACACACCATGCTGCACTTGCGTGCGCCTGCAGGCCACATCCGAGGATGCTGAGATTGTGGTGGCGCTCTTCTCAGCGGTCGGCAAGATCTACCAGCTGGACGAGAAGCTGCTGTCTGCTGTGACGGGCCTCAGCGGCAGCGGCCCCGCCTACATCTACATGCTCATTGAGGCGCTGGCAGATGGAGGCGTGCGAGCAGGTGCGGTAGGGTGCAAGTATATATTTTCAAGGTTCTTGAGACGTGAGTCTGTGCTGTGCAGCATCGGTTGACATGCAGAACAATCTCCTATGCTGCAGCATGTGTAATGTCAGCACATATGCAATTAAAAATTGTGGCTTCTGCTGTCACAGATCGAATTTTGCAAGCCACCCTGCTGCCAGATCTGGATTTTCCTGATGTTGACTCCGCGTTAGTGCATGGGCAATAGCTCGGGCACCTGTGACTCCTGCCGGCCATGGCCGCACACCGTTCCATTGCTGCTGCTGCTGCAGGCCTGCCCCGTGATGTGGCCCAGGGGCTGGCCGCTCAGACGGTGTATGGCAGCGCGAAGATGGTGCTGGAGACTGGCAGGTAGGACAATGATGCTGATGGCAGCAGCTACGACCAAGACACAGAAGAGACTGTCTGCAGTGGCCACAACTAGTGTCCGCAGTGGTCATACTCCACAAGTAGCTGCCTCAAAGAAAGTGTGATAAGGCCTGCTGGCAGTTGCAGGTGTTGCCACAGGTGTTCACGACCACAGCTGTCAGCAGTGCTGCCCGGCATCTTGTGTCAAGGTGCGGGATCATGCATGCTGTGCTGTGGCTGGCAATATGCACCCGCTGACACCTGTCCCTGCTGCTGCTGCTGCTGCTGCTGCAGGCACCCGGGTGCGCTGAAGGACATGGTCACCAGCCCTGGCGGCACCACCATTGCGGGCGTGCACGAGCTCGAGAAGTCTGGCTTCAGGGCGGCCTGCATCAACGCGGTCGTTGCGGCAGCGCAGCGCGCAAATGAGCTCTCCAAGCCGCAGTAAGGGCACGTTTTGACATTGGTGTACTGTGATTGTCAACGCAGAGTTACCTGCGTGTGGGATTGCAGTGTTGCGCAGCTGCTTTACTTGATGACCCTGTCGTGTAACATCCAAACTGTGATGAGGCGAATATTGTGTTGCCATGTGCACGGCCTGCAACTCTGGTGCTTGGAGTCCCAGCAGTTCCTGAGAATTGGTCGCTACTAGCGTAGTACAGTGTTGGCGCATGTGCTGGCACACAGCTGATGACCCCACCAGATCGTGTTCATAGGTGTTGCCAGATCATGAACTGCTGTGAGCTGCTGCTCCGGCGGTGCCGATGATGTAGCAGTTGATGGCAGCAGCCATGTGGCAGGTTTGCTGTCTGGCCTTGAGGCTGATGCGGTTGGCTGCCAGCTATCTGGACCAGCAGCAGAGCCAAGTGGGAGAAAAGTGTACCGCAGTGATGCATCGATGCATGTATGATATCATACTGTGACGATCACGGAGATGTTTGTTGCAACTACAGCAGCAACAGCGCACACTGCTGCCGACAGACTGCTGCGATAGACGGCAGGCTATGTCTCATGCTTGCATCTGCCCGTAGCAACAGAACGTGTTGCTGGGCTTCAGGTGAAGCTAATGAGCCTGTCACTGGCTGGAAAACGGGCGATGTTCCCGCCGTGTAACATCCAAACTGTGAATGCACAGCTGCATATTGCAAGCAATGCTGGACCAGGACACCCCCATCCAACTTCTTCTGGCTCCGAGTGATGCTTGCATCGCATTGCAAGACGGTACTGCCTACCAGATACAGTTTTTTTAGTTTTAACCTGCCGAGCAGCCAGTTCAACCCGCCAATGCACAACAGTGACACAGCATCTGCTAATACAGGGAAGTGCTGCCTGCTGGGCCAGGGTGCTGTGGCGTGATTGGTGCCACGACCAACATTGCCAGAAAGGAACCATACGTATGTTGTATACAACTAACAGGTTGTGCCGAGCTCGAGAACTTGGCTGACTCGAGGCCATAATCTGCCAGCATGCAGAAGCCTAACCTTTGACATATACACATAGCATCTGCCCTGCTGCACTGAGACTCTCAGTGCTCGGAGCAACGCCAGCCGCCACACCAAAACATTGATTCCAAACCAGAGTCGGCATGGCATGGAATAACACGACTGTTGCAAGCTGCAAACAGTGTCTAAAGTCACTGAGCATATTGCGGTCACCAGCCCAACCTGTGCATGTGCTGCAGTCAGTACTTAGACCGTCTTCGGGCATCCAGCTGCCTGCACAGAGACCTACACCAAACAAACGACAAGAGCACCAACCTGCACACAGCAACAACCATATATGTTGGGCTCTGACAGCGCCACGTAGCCCGTACATTGACCGAACCACAGGCACACATGCTATGACTTGTGACAACACTTGGGCACAACGGGCTGCACCCGCAGCAAGAGCTGCATACTATGCAGCTGTAGTACAGCAGCAGGTGCACACATGCTGCCTGAATCCGCTTTACAGGGCAGCACTCAGATCTGACTGCTGGCGTTGCCGCCTGCCGTGCGGAGCGCCACAGGGCGCCCCAGTGGTGTTGTATACATTTAACAACTGTCAGAAAAACTGGTCCAGCAGCAGCAGCAGCCTCCAAACGGCCAGAACGTGCATGCGGCCGCCACTTAGCACGGCGGCGCACCAGCACCACTGCTGCCACAGCCCTGTGCAGCGCAAGCGTCGACATTAGCAGGCCGCGCGCAACACACAAGGGCTCTCAAGACTGCCATGCAACAGCAGCAGCATTTCTTGCTTGAACTGCTGGCCCTGCCACTCCGCCCTGAGCCCTGCAGCGCCTGGGGGGCTGTCGGGGAGGCCGAGCTGCAGGATGGCCAGTAGTGAGGACCAGGTGCTTACCACTGCGGGAAAGAGGCAGGCAGGCAGGCGGCAGCAACAGCAACAGCAGCCGGAGTCAAGGGTCAGACTGGTGTGGGCTGGAGCAGCAGGTTTCTACTGTTGACCAAAACATGTGCCTGCCATGCTGGGCATGCAGCAGCACACTAGGCTGGAACTGTGTATGCTTGAGGCAGCTCTGGCCTTGCTTCCGGTGTTGAGCCTAGCAACCACTGCACACGGCATAGAATGCCAAATGCCACACCATAGAACAGCTGCTCACCACTCCCTGCCACCCTGCATCAGGCCACTACCTCCTGCAGCCTGATCAAGGTGTAAAGGCAACATGACCTGGAGCCCTGACCACCCTAGCAACTGCTGCTGCTCCTGCTGCTGGCACATGCTGCACCATGGTGCAACCCTTGCAGGAAGTTGAAACTAAGGTAAGAGCTGCAGCAACTCTGTGTCAGGCATTGCCTCAGTTTGCAGCTGCGATGACCCTGAACCAATCACAACTGCACAGCATGAAGAACTCAACAGCAACAACCACACAGCCTGCTGCTGCACAGTTGCAGATACCGCATCGCCCGGCCACGCCATCTGCAAGCGCAGCAGCACTCACAAAGGGGCACCAGCCAATGTAGCTCTGGCAGAGGTTCTCGTGGCTGATGGCCTGCGCATCAGCCGCTGCACCTGCGCGGGCACGCTGTCGCACTCGGCTGCTGCGCTGCTGCCCTCCAGGATGTGGTCGCGCCCCATGAGCTTGTCCGTCATGCGCCGCATGACAGCCATGGCGCGCTCGTTGAGCACCTCGCTGGCGTCACCGGCTGCGCACGGGTGACATGTGAAACATGTGTGAAGAGTAAGTCAACCCCACGGCGGGTTCAGTGGCAGTGTGCAGTGCGTCAGCAGCACAGCAAAGAAACAAGATGAGGAATGCTCGGCCCTGTGCATCCTTGCTCCGTGATGTGCTCGCACAAGCAACACGCAACAGCTGAAAGCCAGCATGACGCATTTGACCCCGCATGGGCGATGCCATGATCTGCTGCAGCCCTGGCAAGTTGCTGCTGCAGTCACGCAGCTGCTCTCGCAGCTGGTTAAGCCAACTCAACAAGGCCTGTCTGCTGTGCGGAGAGCTGCAACACAAACACGCTGCACTCACCCAGCCGGTCTCATACCTAGCCCAATGAACTACTCAACAGGACCATTGAGAGCGCATTGCAGCTGGCACATCTCGCAACGGCAACACAGCTGCTGCACTCACCCAGCTGGTCGCGCAGCTGGTCGCGCGCCTCCCGCAGCTCCCGCTCCCTGGCGCCCCGCTGAGGCGGCGATGGGATCTCGCCCTGCAGCGGTGACAGGTTATCAGCGAGCAGGGCAGCATGGGCTGTTGGTGCATGTGCTGTGTGGGGCGCATGTCGGTTTGTTGGTTGGCACGTGGCACGCACCTAAACCAGGTCAGAGGCTGAGGAAGGTCCGGCCTCCCGGATCCCGGGTCGCAGCAGTGAACAGCAAGCACATGCGGCGAGCGTCAGCATGCATCATGGGTTTGCTAGCAATGACAGCACCCTGCACCTGCAGTGGCAGCAGAGGTCGCCCAAGCACCCACCCTAAATTATGCCACGGACAAGGAAACCATGTGTCGGATTCACAGTCGCAGCAACGCACACGCCGTACCTGCTGCCCAACCCCGCCAGTCAGCAGCGCTCCTGGCGCGCCGCCGGCAGCAGCTCCGCCAGCAGCCATGCCGCCCAAGCCGCCGGGCGCGCCGCCGCCTGCTGCCGCTGCAGCTGCTTCCTGCGACTCGCGCGCGAGTGCCGCTTCTGTTGCTGCCTCTGTGGTGTTGAGCAGGCGCCAGTTGATCAGCGGGTCGTGACAAACGCTTCCAGCATGGCCTGCACGCACAGTCGACGGTTTGAATGTCGTGTGCATCGCCTGTCAGGGCCAGATAAAATGCACTGCATTGGGTGGTGAGTGGGTTCGTCACAGCTCAACGCTGGGAAACCAGTGCACTAACAAACGATGGGCGCATGAATACAACAGCAGGTGCTGCTGGGTTTCTCACTGCTTGCAGTCGGGACCAATCAACCGCATGCTGTACAGTCAGCGCCCACGCGTCGCCGCGGCACGCACCATGAGGCTGTCCTTGTGCTGGCGCAGCACGCGCAGCACGGCCTCGCACGTGGTCCTGAAGTTGCCCTCGATGCCAGACACCTCCATGCCTTGATCATCATGCGCGTGAGCCGGAACGGCACCTGCGGCAGCGGCAGCAGCAGCAGCAGCAGCGGCGGCGCCATGCACAGCAGCCTCAGCGTGCCCGGCGGGTGAGAGGGCGCGTGCGTGCACGCAACATAATGAACTTGAGTCGCCGAACATAGACGGGCCAAACATGAGTCGATCAATTGCGGCGCCGGTTGCGCAGCAGTGATCATAGCTAGGCATAATTCACACTGCGCGGCTGCCACAGGATCAATCGGATGCCAGCACATAGAGACGTAAAGGGTGGCTTGCATGTGAAGCAGGAGTCTCATGCTGCCCAGCTTGCACGTCACGCCTTGCAGAGCCCGACAGCATCAAGCAAGTCTTCATGACGACTGTCACGCCAACATAACAGACACCATAGAACATGTAACATATTCCATGGTGTGTGAAAATGTTTCACAACCCCTCACCTTTTCGGGGAACTTGTCCCTGTTCATGCTGGCCTCGAAGCAGTCGCCAAAGTCTATGTGCAGCAGCTTGCCGCTGTACCGGTCCAGCATGAGGTTGCTCGGGTGGCGGTCGCCCAGCCCCAGCAGGTACCCCACCATGCTCATCACGGCCGTGCTGCGCGTGTAGGTGGTGCGGCGGTCCAGCCAGATCTCGCTGTTGCGGCTCTTGAGCCACAGCACCTGCACAGCAACAAGCCAGTGCGTGCAGGTGCTGGACGCTGGCGCACCAGCGCGATCAACCAGCAGCAGGGCCATCCTTGCGTGTTGCAGATGACCGCACACGCGAGCAGCCGTCAGCACGCCAGCCCCAGCCACTGTGTGTTCCTTGCACACACACACACCACAGCTGCCTCAGCCCCGGCTGTTTGCGTCAACGCATGTCATCATGATGCGTCTCTCTCCCTCCTCAACCCAACCGAAAGCAACAATCAAGGCAAAGCATCACAGCCCCTGCTGCGGCAGGCAGCAGCAGGCCCGCCTGCTCTAGAAACCCTGAACGAGCAAACAAGGAAACATCTCCGGTGCGCCGCGCAGCTCGCCTTGTGCAGGTCCTCGCCGCTGGTCGAGTCCAGCGCGTACTCAAACACCTCCACCTTGTTGATCACGGGCAGGTGGTCGTAGTCCGGCGCCATGCCCAGCATCAGCCGGTGCTCCCAGTTGAGCGGGATCTTGCGGCTCTCACGGTACTCGCTGCAGCACAACACAACAATCAAGGACTCAGCCGGCTTGGATTGGCGAGAGGAACAGCAGAGACAACGGGGAAATGTTGGAGGCGGGACGAAGGGTGCTGCGTGTTGCAGCTGAGCCGGTTGGCAGGGTGAAGGCATGAATGGCCAAGTGCGCAGCCAGTTGGGGTTTGTTGAAGCTCCTACGGTGTCATTTTTGTGTGCGAGGCAGACAATCGTTTGTGCGAAGGTCAGTGACCGCGGCGCAAATGACTGCAAAGCAGACTACATCAAAGGCATACAGCAGCATCACACATCACGTGCGCGGGGCAGCGCGCCCTTGCAGTACTGAACCCTTGCACAGCTGGCCGCGCGCCTCGCCGGAACACCGCATGCAACAGCAAACAGCGTACTGCAGCAACACACATCATCACAAGCTGCACAACTCGCCTACCGCAACACTGAACGCATTACAATGAAAGTTTTATCACTGACGAGCGAGCGCATGAAAGGCAGGGGACGCACAATTCGAAAGCTGCCTGCAGTGCAGAAGCCTGCACAAGCAACCGAGTCCTCTCACCGGATCAGCGCATGCAGCGTGTCGCAGTTGGGCACCCATCCGATGAGGCCGCTGTTGGGGCTGAGCGGGATGACGGCGTAGCGCGCGATGGACAGGTCGCGCTCCGCGGTGCTGCGCTCCGCGCAGAGCATGGAGTTGACCAGGCCAAAGAGCTGCATGACGCGCTCGTCCTGGCGCAGGTCCTGCAGTGAGGGTGGCGGCGTGGCGTGGCGTGTGGCGGGCGTGGCGCCGGTGAGTGTGGTATCCCGCAGTGGGTGCATGCGTTGGAGATTGGGGTGGACGGGGCCAGACAAGGTTGTCACTGTCTCAAGTTGGTGCAAGCTGTCACACGACAACACGGAATGATCCAGCATGCGCCAGCGACGACATGTGTGTGCGTCACATCCGCTGCAGCTCCAGATGCACTGCCTGTGTGTGATTGCGTCGACCACAGCATTCACCAACACCACCATACCATGGCATGGGCAACCTCAAACACCACCAGCTTGGTGCACACCCAACCCTCAGCCCACCTCGTGCCCCTTCAGCAGGAACATGTACTCGGCGCCGTCGCCGCCATGGATGGTCAGCTTGCGCGGGCGCTGCTTGCTGCTGATGACCTGCAGCTGCGGCGCAACGCTGCGATGGTCACCAAGGGCTCTCCCGCAATGTACGTGCCGGGTACGGCCAGCTCCATGCCTTGTGCACGCACCTGGGGTGAACGCACAGTAGCAAGTAATGGCTCAGTGGATTGAGCCTTGTGTTTGGCATTGCAGGGCACAGCATAGCCAACGCCCTCTGCATGCAATCTCACACCCACAGCAAGGCTCATCTTTAGTACCAACAACGTCGACCTACACGTGCTCAGCCAGGGCTGGTGCCAGGCAGCGTTTCACACACTGTTTCGATGCACAACCCCACACAGAGCGACCCACCAGCGCTGGCACAGCGTGCTGCAGCTGCAGCGTCCGGCAGCCATGCAGCTGCATAGAAATGCGCATGAACCCCAAGGGTGACATGCAACATCCACCCACCAGTCCCGCCGCTGGCTTGATAGTAGACAGGGGTGCATTGCTGGCGAGCAGCCGCTCACCAGGGCCGGCGCCACGTACTGCAGCTCCAGGGTTGTGAGGCTGTGCAGCTGCTTGTTGATGCGCTTGAACACGTGGTAGTACAGGTCCCATGCCTGGTGCAGCTCAGCCTCCTTGCGCGACAGCCGGTACTTGGACAGCCACTCGTACGCCTCACTCAGCTCGCGCCCATACGCCTGCAACAGCAGCACAAAACAGGGGGTGTGCCGTTTGGCAGCTGTGTATGGGGTTACAAGATTACAGCTCCGCAACTCCTGGTGCGATAGCCGATACTTTGACAGCCACTCATACGCCGTGCTCGACTTCTGGACACCTGCGCAACCAGGTCGATGAACAGACTGCTTGTAGGGAACAGCCACAGCCTGCAGACCTAAGCAAGGCCAGGTGAACCTTGACTGTCTGCGGCATGGGCTTGTGGGTCACTGCCTGCATGAGGCCTGCAAGGTTAATCTGAGCCACATGCACGGCCTGCAATGCACGGCAACGGCTGGTGCAGATCCACCGGCACTCAACAGAAGGCTGAGGCCGGCAGCCACTGGCATCGCAGCGGTGCTGATGAGTGGTCGCAGTGGTGCTGCGTGCCCACCTGTACGAATGCGATCTCCTTCAGCGTGCTGGGCCCTGTCTTCTCCATGAGCTCATGCAGCGGCAGCAGCACGCCCAGCATGGCCTCGACATTGGACTCGCCAAAGTACAGCCGGGACGCCTCCTCCAGCGCCTCGTGCCACATCTCGTGCCACAAGATGGCGATGCGGATGAGCTCCTGGCTCACGAGCTGCGCGTTTGGAAGGTTTAGATCAGAACAATGGCAGCAGGTGGCGCCAAGTTCGGCTCCTGACCCAATTATTTGATTGCCACCACGACGGCCAATGAGCATTGCCTTTGCAAGCTGCTCTGCAACAGCTTGCCGTGCTTGGGGCACAGAAAGCCCCAAGAAATCTTCTACAAATTTGTGTGGACTTTGCTCAAGCATCTAGGGCTGAGAACATGACGGCTGATCTGAGCAGTGGCACATCGCATGTCACATTGTGGCAACGGAATGCACCATGACCAACCACATATCCCATGCTCTTCTCCACCACTGTTACTTGTCTGCTGCGCTATGTGTGCTTGCACACCCTGACACAGCATCTGCAACATCAAGCACAACACCTTGTAACATAACTTCACAACACCTGTTATTCCACAGCAACACACACTGTGGACTGCCTTCTCCACTTACCTGAGCCTGTTCCACCAGTGTGGCGCTGTGTGTGCGCACAACGTCCAGCACCGCATACGCAGCCTGCCGCCTGCTTGGGCTCTGGCTCTTGGCAGCCACCAGGAGCGGGTACATCAGCGCTTGCGGGTGGTGCCGGCCGATGCGCACCAGCAGGCTGTGGATGAGGCTGCGGACCTGCAGCAGCACAAGCAAACAACAAACACACAACTTGTAGGGTCAGCCACCGTTTGCGCTCATGACACGGTCATACGTCCGGCCGAGGGAGCCGGCAGCACCCGCAGTCGCAGACCTGTATAACAGATGCCTGGTGGTAGAGCACGCTGAGGTTGACCACGAACCTTACAGCAACTGTCAATTCTCTCATACAAAGTGCTGGTGCACAGCCCCACGACCCCACCTGTGGGTTGTTGGTGTGGATGCGTGCGATGATCTGCGGGATGACCACCAGCCAGGTGTCGATGCTGACGAGGCCAAACCCTTCCTGCAGGGCCGCCTCCACGTCGGGCGCGCTGCCCCAGGTGAACCACAGCGTCAGCAGCCGCAGGATGTCCTGCAGGTTGCCTGTGCGGTCGCCTGCTGCCTGGCCCAGGGCAACACTGCAGAGCAGCAGAAGCAGCAGCAGCAGCAGCAGCAAGGTGCGGCATCAAGGGCACGGAATAAGCCACAGCCGCCGTGCTGCATGTTCAAACACATTGCGCTGCACCCACAGTCATACATATATTACCGCTCAAAGCTTTACCTGCGGAAGAAGCCGGTGACTGCCGGTGCCACATACTGTGCTGCCGCAGCAGCCTCCCCGCGCTTGTGCAGCGCCTCCAGCACCCCGCAGTTGAACAGCGCCCAGTGGTGCCAGGCCTTAGGCCAGTTTGCACCATACTCTGTGGCAGCCTGCAGTGAAAAAGAGTTGAGTCCGTGTGAGTGGTCCCTGCGCCTGGTCCGTCGACAGCAGCTGCAAGCGCGAACGACGACAGGATCAACGAGCGAGCAGAGATGGCAGATTGTTGTAAAACAGGTGATATGCCCCATACCCGGCTCGAACGGATGACCTTGGCGTTATTAGCACCACGCTCTAACCAACTGAGCTAATAGGGCTTTTAAATCACCAGCAGCAGCCAGACAACGGCGCAGCTGATGCTGCCAGCAGGAGCAGCATCATTGCTGTGGGAGCTGCTGGACCCCAAGCTGCTGCTGCTCCTCAGGTCCGGCGGGACGTTAAACACGTGGCTCAGTGGTTAGAGAGTCTGGCTCCTAATCTCGAGGTCTCGGGTTCGAACCTCGCTGAAGTCGAAAGCGCTCAAAAACACTGGAGCGGCTCATTGGTGCGGCCCACCCACGTTGCCGCCCAATCGAGTGGTAGGGGGTTTCGGTGGTTTACCCCTTACCCGGAGAGGAGAGGAATCTGGGTAGACCATTCAAAGGTCGTGTACTGCGCACTGCAGTGCTTGAAATCCCGGACCCGCACACCTTTACCTCAGCACACCATGTAACCCCTCTTCTTCTTCTTCCTCAGCAGCGGCGACAGCAGGAGCTTGATGAGCTGGTGCAGACGAAGAAGAAGGCGGCGGTGGCTAGGTTTTGGGAGCTGCTGGTTGACTTCATAGTCATCAAAGGCGGCACCCTTGACCTGGCTGGATATTGTGCCAGCTGATCACCCCTTTTTACGCATGGTTGACGGCCGGCTGCAGCTAGCACCAAGAAGGGACTTGGCCTCTGCGTCATAGCATGAGTTGGGGTTATTTCTTGCATCCTCTGCTCTTTTATCCGTTTTGCTACATGTGGTTGCATGTCTTGTGCTGTTAGTACTCTCATGCAGCCTGTGTCAGCCAGTAGGTGTGTTGGGCCGGTGCCATTGCCAGGGGTGTGGCCTTGCCAGACACATCAGTAGGGTGGCAGGTACCTGTGGTGCCACGGCGCTGCGGGTTATGCTGTTGCTTTGTGCGCGTCCTAGTAGCAGAGAGTTTTGATCATGTTGATCATCATGTTGTACACTGTCTTCAACACCTGAAGCAGGAGCACCGAGGTGCCCAGTACCTGCTAGTTGTTGCCATGTCTGCATGTTCCATTCCTGTTTCGCTGACGTTGACACCCTTTGTTCCGTCCTGATGCTTTTTCTCTGCGCAGAGTTTGTGGTATTTTGGGTGAGGAAGCTGCAAATTGCTTCTCTGAGGCTTTTTCTGGTTTATTCTCGTGTCCTGCGCGCTGCAGTCCTCGAAGTGTTCCGTTTCCGACGTGCACACCCATGTAACTCTCCTCAATCAATCCTCAGTTGCTCCCGAAGCTGCAGTCTCTGGGCCAGGCGGTGGTGTTGTTGGCAGAGCTGGACCGAGTTTGTGCTCTCCCTGGGCTCTCGGCACAGCGCTCAGCCTATGAGCGTGAGGTGTGGGGCCCTTGGTTGTGCAGTAGGTCGCAGTATGGTGACCGTCAGCTGGCCCGCCAGCATGTGCAGGCCCTGCTGACATTGGTGCCAGCTGCATGGGTTACTGCTGCGCGGGCGCGTTTCACCGCGGCTGTTGCTGCGGGTGCGCCCATTGCGCAGTTATCTTCTTTACTCCCAGATGACCTCTTGCTAGCGCGGGAGACGATGTGTGCGAGCTTGGGCTGGCGGCGACCAGGTGGCGGTGCTAATGATGTTCTGTTATTGAAGGACCTGACTGTCGCTACTGCCACGCAGCTGCAAAGCCTCCGTGCGTTAGAAGCAATTGCTCCCCGTCATGCAGATTTTGTTGCTAGTGTTAGAGCCTTGGATGCGTTGCCGGCCGTGGCACAGTTGCCACCGGTGCGACTGGTTTTGTCACGGTGGTGGTGTGTGAGGGTGGCTAACGTGTACAAAGAGTCTGCATGGCGCCTGGCCCTGAATGCATTCCCTACTGCTCAGCGTATGCAGACTGCCACGGGATGCGCGGCGTGCTCTGCTGCTGTGCCGGGTGTGGAGCACCATTTCTGGACGTGTCCTGTTGCAGTTGCTGTGCGTGAAGAGGTTGCAGGTCAGCTAAGAGCATTCAACATGTTGCTGGCAGGTGAGAGCCTGCCGTGTCGTGCGGTGTGGCTGGCTTGCTCCCCTCATCACAATGTGCACCGACTGATGTGGGATATGGTCTGCCTGGCATCTATACATGCGTTTGAAAAAGGCCGCAGAGCGGCCTGGGCTGTGGCAAGTGATATTGTGGTGCCTGTGCTGGTGGAGCAGGTGGCGGTACGTGCGGCACTTGGTGCTTTTTGGGATGCGCTTGCTGATTTTGCCGCTACGGCCAGAGTGCCGCGGCGGTACAAGAACCAGCTGTTGACCCGGCAGCCGTTTATCTCCTGGCACACTGTGTTGCGGGGTAATGGTCTGCGTGTGGTACGGCGGTGATAGCCACCATTCTGCATGTATTTATGCCCGTTTGCTTTCTGTCAAGCCTGAGACTGGTGGTCCTGCGCTGCAGGAGCTGTACGGTTTGTGGTGCGGCTGCTGCAATATGCAGTTGCATTGCCCCTGCAGCAGCTGCCAGGTACTCTGCTCCTTCCCCCCTTGTTTGCTGCCTCGGACCAAGGTATTGACCTTTAATGGCCACCTTTGTCCCGGTGAGTTCAGCCCGCCCGTTATACTGCACAAGTATGGTCTGCTGTCACCGACACTGTTTTAGGTTAGTCCTGCTGCGTGTCCCAATAGATTTCTACACTGCGTGTGGTGAGTCTGACGGTTCTGCCTGCAAAGCCACGTGTCATGTCTCGCACACAGAGGCTTTCTCGGGGTGGGCCTCTTTTGGGTGACAGTCTGTTTTTCCGCTGAACTTCTAGCAGCTCTCTTTTTTTCGGGTGTTCGTTGCGACGCAGTCGCCTGTGCACACCATGTAACCCCTCTTCTTCCTCTGCGCGGCAAGTGCCTCGCCCTCGGGTGTGTCGCTTCCCTCCCCTGTAACAAGCCTCTCCCGCGCCATGGGCTTGGAGCATGCGGTGGCGTTTGGCCTGCTGCAGCTCCCGAAGCTGCAGTCTCTGGGCCAGGCGGTGGTGTTGTTGGCAGAGCTGGACCGAGTTTGTGCTCTCCCTGGGCTCTCGGCACAGCGCTCAGCCTGATGAGCGTGAGGTATGGGGCCCTTGATTGTGCAGTAGACCGCAGTCTGGTGACCGTCAGCTGGCCGGCCAGCATGTGCAGGCCCTGCTGATATTGGTGCCAGCTGCATGGGTTACTGCTGCGCAGGCGCATTTCGCCGCAGCTGTTGCTGCGGGAGAGCCCATTGCGCAGTTATCCTCTTTACTCCCAGATGACCTCTTGCCAGCGCGAGAGACGATGTGTGCGAGCTTGGGCTGGCGGCGACCAGGTGGCGGTGCTGACGATGTTGCATTATTGAAGGACCTGACTGTCGCTACTGCCACGCAGCTGCAAAGCCTCCGTGCGCTAGAAGCAATTGCTCCCCGTCATGCAGCTTTTGTTGCTAGTGTTGGAGCCCTAGATGGGTTGCCGGCCGTGGCCGCACAGTTGCCACAGGTGCAACTGGTTTTGTCACGGTGGTGGTGTGTGAGGGTGGCTAATGTGTACAAAGAGTCTGCATGGCGCCTGGCCCTGAATGCATTCCTTACTGCTCAGCGTATGCAGACTGCCACAGGATGCGCGGCGTGCTCTGCTGCTGTGCCGGGTGTGGAGCATCATTTCTGGACGTGTCCTGTTGCAGTTGCTGTGCGTGAAGAAATTGAAGGTCAGCTAAGAGCATTCAACATGTTGCCGGCAGGTGAGAGCCTGCCGTGTCGTGCGGTGTGGCTGGCTTGCTCCCCTCGTCACAATGTGCACCGACTGATGTGGGATATGGTCTGCCTGGCATCTATACATGCGTTTGAAAAAGGCCGCAGAGCGGCCTGGGCTGTGGCAAGTAATCTTGTGGTGCCTGTGCTGGTGGAGCAGGTGGCGGTACGTGCGGCACTTGCTGCTTTCTGGGATGCGCTTGCTGATTTTGCCGCTACGGCCAGAGTGCCGCAGCGGTACAAGAACCAGCTGTTGACCCGGCAGCCGTTTATCTCCTGGCACACTGTGTTGCGGGGTAATGGTCTGCGTGTGGTACGGCGGTGATAGCCACCATTCTGCGTGTATTTATGCCCGTTTGCTTTCTGTCAAGCCTGAGACTGGTGGTCCTGCGCTGCAGGAGCTGTTTGTGGTGCGGCTGCTGCAATATGCAGTTGCAATGCCCCTGCAGCAGCTGCCTGGTACTCTGCTCCTTCCCCCCTGGTCTGCTGCCTTGGGCCAAGGTATTGACCTTTATTGGCCAACTTTGTCCCGGTGAGTTCAGCCTGCCCGTTATACTGCACAAGTATGGTCTGCTGTCACCGACACTGTTGTAGGTTAGTCCTGCTGCGTGTCCCAATAGATTTCTACACTGCATGTTGTGAGTCTGACGGTTCTGCCTGCAGAGCCACGTGTCATGTCTCGCACACAGAGGCTTTCTCGGGGTGGGCCTCTTTTGGGTGACAGTCTGTTTTTCCGCTGAACTTCTAGCAGCTCTCTTTTTTTTCGGGTGTTCGTTGCGACGCAGTCGCCTGTGCACACCATGTAACCCCTCTTCTTCTTCCTTTGCTGCGCGCATGTAACTGTCCTCAAGCGCGCTATATTTAACCCTCAATCAATCGAGCGCGCAGCGTAGCCCCTTGAGCACACCGTGTAACCCCTCAAATTCGCACGCAGCAGCAGCTACAGCTTCAGCAGCAGCGACAGCAGGAGCTTGATGGGCTGGTGCAGACGAAGAAGGAGGAGGCGGTGGCTGGGTATTGGGAGTTGTTGGTTGACTTCATAGTCATCAAGGCGGCACCCTTGGCCTGGCTGGATACCGTGCCAGCTGATCACCCCTTTCTACACGTGGTTGACGGCCGGCTGCAGCTGGCACCAAGAAGAGACTTGGCTGAGCTGACATAGCGTGAATTGGGTTTTTTTTTGCATCCTCTGTTCCTTTATCCATTCTGCTTAAATGTGGTTGCATGTTTTGTGCTCTTAGTACAGTACTCTCATGCAGCCTGTGTCAGCCAGTAGGTGTGTTGGGTCGGTGCCATTCTCGGTTGTGGCAAGTGGGGTGTAAGGGGATTTTGGAGGTTTGCCCCTTACCCCGACAGAAGAACCAGC